>JANSTR010153741.1:0-10639 GCA_025434805.1 Antipathozoanthus remengesaui
GAAGAGTTGTTCATTTGGGACTATTCTGGAATAGGAATACATGGATTGCTTGGAAGAGTTGTTCATTTGGGACTATTCTGGAATAGGAATACATGGATTGCTTGGAAGAGTTGTTTATTTGGGACTATTCCGGAATAGGAACACATGTTTTTACTGGGAAGAGTTGTTCATTTGGGACTACTCTGGAATAGGAATACATAGATTGCTTGGAAGAGTTGTTCATTTGGGACTATTCTGGAATAGGAATACATGTTTTTACTTGGAAGAGTTGTTCATTTGGGACTATTCTGGAATAGGAATACATGGATTGCTTGGAAGAGTTGTTCATTTGGGACTATTTCGGAATAGGAATACATGTTTTTACTTGGAAGAGTTGTTCGTCTGGGACTATTCTGGAATAGGAATACATGTTTTTACTTGGAAGAGTTGTTCGTTTGGGACCTATTCCAATTATGGATTGCTTGGAAAATGGTATTCCAAATATTCCGGAATATTCTAAAATGTATTCCTGTTCATATTCTGAAACATATTCCTATTCCGGAATAGTCCCAAACGAACGTACCCTAAGAAGTTGTAGACACACTTGCCCGAAATATAATTGGTTCATATTACAACGAGCAGCACTCGACTGACCCACGTCACCTTGGTTACTAGTTAGACGTGCTTTCCACTGCACCATTGTTGGTTATTCAAGAGTTGCACAACCTGAAAGTTGGTATTCAAGAGTTGCACAACCTGAAAGTTGGTCATTCTAGAGTTGCACAACCTGAAAGTTGGTCAGTCAAGAGTTGCACAACCTGAAAGTTGGTATTCAAGAGTTGCACAACCTGAAAGTTGGTTATTCAAGAGTTGCACAACCTGAAAGTTGGTCATTCAAGAGTTGCACAACCTGAAAGTTGGTTATTCAAGAGTTGCACAAAGTAAAGTATTGAATCCCCTTACTTTCAATGATGTTTGACACAGGTAGGAGAGTGTTTAAATAATATTCGGCCTTTTTGAATGAAAATTAATTAATGTTAATTGCACTGCATTAGCTTATTATTTTTTGACCTTATATAAAATAATGGGATCTCAACCCAAGAAAGAACCTAAAAAGCACATACGAACGATAAATGGGTTATGCAGAACAGAACTGGCATAAGAAACGCAGGTGTGAACACAGCAAGTTAACCCTTTCCCTACTGACTTAGAAAAAGTAAAATTATCTAATGTTATGAACATTGTCAACTTCTGAATCTCATGAAACAATCAACGTTTTGAGAATGTACTCCTCGACACAAACAAAATGAATGGTCACTTTACAGAATTTCATCAACTGGTTCAAAAGTTAGGGTACATGTATTTGATTTATTAAGAACTGGGTTTAGTACTTTAAGGAAAGGCTTAAGATGGTTGAGGTAGATTAAGGTAGGGATCTTTGGGGCCCAAGTCTTTTGTTATTTCAAGTGTGTACAATGAAATATATCATACATCGAGTAGCACCAGGGCAATAATGCACACTTAACACCCACAAACAAAATGATAAAATTGTTTTTTGGACCTAATAAAAGCCATCAGTAGGAGGGAAATATTACTGTCCCACTTTTAATGCCTTTAAACTATTCTCCTACCAGGTTCAAGGCGACCATTTCAAAAGCCAGAAAGCAGTCTGATCAAGCCGCCAGAAAGCAGTCTGACACTATATAACTAGTAACACACAGTACATGTATACTAATGCATACTATAACCGCAAAGTAGCAAACTACAAAGTGGCATATTTCGATAACTTTAGCTCTAATATGTCTTCTGGCTATGTCTGCTCGGAAGATATTCATCTTTCTTCCTTGAAAGGAAGTTAAAGAAAGCCAACAGTCCATGTCGCCGACTTGTATTCTGGCCAGGATAGTCATAGCTTGGTTCTGCAAGAAAATAAATCTGTTGTTACATGTATACATTACGTGTAACTAGGGTGTTGTTCGGAGATAGAGGTTCGGATGACAGGGGAGGGGAGGTCTTGATCACACTTAAATAATTATATTTAAACAAATTTAACAGAAAAGAGGTCTCCTGAAGAAACCCAGACTTCAGTTGGACACAAATACTGCTTCTCTTAACATTTTCAAAATTCCCTTGCTTTTCAACCTGAACAAGTGATTGTTTCACAAAAAAAGATGAAGAAGAACTCGTATTTTGGCTCTTTTTAATTTGCTTTTTTTTGTCGATCAGTTTTGCGTCATTTATTGACGAATAACTGCAATTTAAAAGAAGAGCAGACAAAGTCAAGATAACTAATTGATCGTGGTAGTCAGAACAATTCGTGAAAAGTTGCCAGTTTACTAGCTGTGGCTGTCTGGAAGTTGGCGCTCGTGTAAATGAGTGACTGAAACTGAATCCAATGCAGCCACCCACTTCTCCTCTGTTCTGTGAAATTGACATTTCTTAGCAAATTGAGAGATCACTGTAATCTGTATTTGATACTACAGAAAGTTTAGGGAAATGTTGAGTCATCAATCCCTATTGAGAGTCTTGGGGGCTGGCATTCCCTCTTATCTTTAGAAGAATTTTTCTTTTCATCTTGCATATATTTTGCTGTAATTATTATGATCAATTGCTTTACTGTATTCTCTTGTCCAAACAACATTTTCTTTGTGGATAATGTAAGGAGAAGTTATGAAGATTCAACAAATTATTTGCAATTTCTTACCTGAGCCATCTGTGGAACTTCCTACAGTGGCAGTTGGGAGCACATTTTCACTTGCTGATAATGACACAAAGAATGCAAATGGAAGAAGCCAAAGGCACAGGGTAAAATATGCCAACACCTGTGAAAAGACAGAACAATAACTGCATCTTGTTCTTCTAATTCTTCAGATCTAAAGTTGCTGTGGATACAAAATGTATTTAAATTGTATATTCTACTAAACGAAATCTGATAATAAGGATATTTCAAAACAAAGCTTGAAGTTGAAAGTTGGCTATATTTAGACTTTCATGTCGCGCCGCAAGAATCATGGAACTGTCTTGAAATGTATCACGCAAATGTCTGGAAATTTATCAAGTTTGGCACTGCTGCTTTCCGATTGGTGGAAATCCTTTAGCCATCTATTTGATGTTTCCATAGCAACTTCCTGCGGGGAGTTTCACTGTGAGTAAAGAGGTCACACACAAAACACATTCCCTGTGGATAAAGTCATACTTTTCCCAAGGGAAAAAAGGCTAGTGTAATTAACCATAGATAGTATGAGAATGCAGCTACATGTTGCTAAGTTTGCAATACATATGGCACCAAATCATGAATGACTGATTTGTAAACAGTCTTGAGTGCATTTGCAACAACATTTTTACTGTACAGTATAATTCATACAGTATTTTGGGGTTTGTATGTTGTCAATGAGATATGAGTGACTTTGTCTGGTCAACTTGATTTGCCTTATTATGCAAATTATTTTGTGTCCTGTATGATTAATTCTATCAGAATTTACCTGGTAAAACGAAGTTAACATTTGTTATACTGTCTGTCTCATTATTGTGTGTTTGTGCACATGTATGAACGGTGATAGGCTACAGAATGACCTACCTGTAATTATAATGTACAGCCGATCAGAATGAAGGAAATAAGTATTATCTATTTAAATACATGTAAGTATAAAGAAATAACTTAAATATTTATTATTAGCTTTATTTCAAGTTGTAAACAAAGTAATTTTCCTGACCTCATGGATTAATTAATATCTTAAAATAAACCAGCATTTGCCAAACATTCATGTCAGCATTTGGTTTTTCAACTCTGCTTTTTGGTAAACTGTTCTTCATTTGTATTAAAGGCTGGTGTTTCGCTCAGGCATTTCATGAAATCAGATTAATATTGTCTTATTTGTTCTAGTAATACATGTAGCTTACCTCCGAGAAGGGATACCAAACAGAAGCAAAGTGCTGGAATGCTAAGTAATGATTAACAAAAACCAAAGCTGAAAGAGAGAGCACAGAAGCATGACTGGTCAAATTAGAGTTTTTGGCTGAGCAATTTAAAGTAACTATTAATTAATAAAGCAACATAAAGTTATTGTATTGATCCACGGTTTCATGCAGTCACATCATTATCCTCCACCAAAATACTGTAATTACATGTATTAGGATGTTCAGTTGATTATTTTGAATTATTTTATGATCATGCAAAGCTCACATGACTTTGAAAAACTCAAACAATAACCCATCCTTTCCCTCTAAAGTGTGCTAAAACTTTCATGATAGAATAGTGATGCAAGGGCGTCATTATATATTTTAAAAAATATACAGGGTGTAAAGACTATAAAAGTGAGAAAAACTGGCCTTGTTCTCCAATTCATAATGGTACTATTTTGTCACAAACTTGGAAACTATGAGCTTGTTGAGCTGGTATATCAGTGTTGTAACTTAACTTTTTGGACCACTTGCCATCAGGGCAAGTTAAACCTAAAAACTGGTTGACCTGAATGAAATTCACTTGCCATTGACTTGTGGACAATTTTTATTATTTTGCACGTTCTGGCATCCAGTCCCCCTAGCATAACGTAACCCACGTCCACGTTTGTACAACCGATCAGCTCATGACGTTTGAGCAAAAAAATGGCATTTTTAATGGTGTTTTTGTGTCTGCCAAAGCAAATTGTTGTAGGTTTGTAAGCCATTTCTTGTTTCTTATTGTGCTAATAGTAAGAATTATGTGGGATTATGCAAAAATTTCTGCTTGCCCGTGACGATTTTTGGGCAAGCGAGCAAGCGTTAAGTTACAACACTGTATATACAAAAGTACAACCTTACTGTAATTACAACTACGACCAGACCAACTAAATTTCTGGGAGCATGGATTTTTTTTCAAAATTTGAAGGGTCAGTCGGTTGGAAAAGGAAAGCAAAATTTAAAAAATCACAATAATTTTGGCTTTGAATATCACTAAAACCCCATTGCACATGTAGCAAACCCTGCATCTACAGCGATTTTTCAAAGTTGGCATTTAAAAAGTGTGTCAGTATATAGTATGTTGAAATTTATGTGACTTCGAAACAAAAATAATTTGTGAGCGATTCATAAAGTATTTCTATTTTCATGGCAAATAAACTGCACCGTCCAGTATTTTAAGTAGACAAATGATGTGACTGTAGTACCGAACAGACTGCTTTAGATGTGTGAAGTCAAAACATGTGTGTACCTAATAGATTTATATGCATGCAAACTTCAAGAAATAGAATAATTGTCCCAACAGAGATCAGCTCCCTAACTGGAATACTGAAGTTCTCGATAGTTTGTATGAAACTGCAACCACACATACAGCCTTTTGTCCTGTTTGGAAGTGGTGATTAGACGAGACCAATTTAACTTTATATTTTGCGAACCCGCTGAACTTGATTAATATTCGAATACTGAAAAAAAAAATTGGCTTTTTGCATTTTAACCACTTGTACTGATATTTGAATCTTTCTTGTTGATTACACTGAACAAGACTTTAGTTCTTGCCATTGAAGTAACACTCAGTTTTAAGCCACACCATACCTCAATAATTTTGCCAAAGGAGAGTTACGCTTGCATGAACTGGTTTTCACAAACCTTGGAATTGCAACACTTCATGTGGTCCAAGACAAATTTTTTATTGTAGGCCTATTGATGGCAAGTTTTTTCCAGTCTGCAACCCTCAAACTTACAAATTAAAGTTACTGCTATTGTTAATTTCACAAATTATGCATGGTAATGCTTCAACAGGATTGGTTAAAATGGAATCATGAATGCAACATCTCAAGTCATGCAACATCTCAAGTCATGCAACATCTAAATTTCAAAACAGTAAATGGATTGTCTTGAACCGAAGCTGCCATTGTTATTGATCGAAATGTACATAGAATGAAATATTTGTTATTACTTGCAAAAACTAATGGGTTATTTTCAATGATGCTTTATTTCACTTTGCAGTTGTACATGTCCACTGTATAAACATGTGTATTATAACTTCAGTGCAAACAAAAGTGGTCATCCATGATCCCCAACTTTATGGGATCATTAATATGCACAGTACATGTATCCTAAAATGGCACTTGTACGTCACTGTTGCCAACTGCAACCAAAACGCTTGGTTGCACAAGGCGTCTGCATCATTGTCCAATTTTAGTTCAACTTGGTGGAAGATACTCTGTGTTTCTAGTTCTATATTTTAAAAACTGTTCTTTTGAGAGCAAGCATCTTTTGTGTGGAAGCCAAAACACCTCAAGAAGCTGATCCAGCTGCATTCGTCACTCCTCCTTTGGCAGACACAAGCAAACCAGCTGTGACAGATTTCAGCTCAATAGTGGTCAGACCTAAAGATTTTGTCTACAAGAACAGCAAATACTATTCAGTCAAAACTGATTTAGTTAATTGATTGGTTTTGCATAAAGCTATGGGTGGATAAACATGGATACATATCAGTCTATCCATTAAACTGCTTCCAAATTGATGAAGGTAAGCCACATTTTGAATTTAAATATAATTATAATGCGCCCACGAATATTCAATGCAGCAGATAAAAAGACCATTTTGTTCGTGCTGAAGTTGTCATAATGACTGTAAACACCCACGAATTGAAGCAGACTCTCTCAGATGAAATATTCACCTGTCTGCAGTACATTTGTAATGTATTTTATTAAATATTATTATAATACTTCACTTTTGAATGACAAGTTTACTTTTGAAATAAAAAAACAAAAACCACGGCAAAAAACGTATCCATTGCATATGTAATAATTATGGTAAATGTAATACTGTATGTCTCAAGTGATGACATGTGAAACAAACAATTGCAGTGTTGAGCAATTGTAATTTCAAGTGACTTCTGTTCATTGTTTCTATTATTTAAAATAAAAAGGTGCATTTGTACGATGTTGCAAACTAATGTAAAATGTTTTCAACAACTGTTTTTGTTAGCTTTTCAACAGCATCATCGAGCAGTTGGTTAACGTTTTTTACAAGTTAAAATTTTCTGACTTCTGTAAAAACTGGGTCAGTTGGACCCATGCTCCCGGGAATTTATTAATTGGTTTGGCCTAATCTTTGCTACTGATATTTTTGCATTATTAGAATGGTTGCCAGTCAAGTTTAACTGTGTTCATGTCACCCCATGTCATCTCTGACCCCAGGTGTTGGTAATCTCACCCCAAATCTGTGTTGTACCTCACCCCATGTCTTCATCAAGCCGCCCACATGTACATGTATTCTTAAAAACATTTTTCACTCAAAATAATAATTATTATTAGCATTTCATGGCAGCAACCAATAACTATTCTTCGAAAACATAATTTCTGCACAGGTAATGTACAACATGTACATACTGTATACTACTGTAAATATTTTTCAAAGAATATTAGTCATCGCCATGAAATGCCATACCTGTATTTCATTATAAAAATTGTTTACACATATGTGGGACAACTTGACAAAGACATGGGGCAAGGTGACCGCCACTTGGGTGAGATCATAGACTTAGCATGAAGTCTTCGTGCTGCGCAAGAGTGGTCATTAAGTACCGCTGGTCATGATCGTAGGTGCAGATGAATATTTTTGAAGTTGAAACTGATTGGATGTGGTATCACACTTCACAGCGAATTCTGATCTGTCTTTGGACACAGTGCATTGCTCAAACCAGCCACTTGTTGCTGGAATGTTTCATTGTCAAATTTCTTTTCTTAAAATGAAAAATGTTTGCTAATCTTGCAATCGGTAATAATATCGAAGCCCTCTTGGTGTTTGTCGTTGTTAGAAGCGGTGGCAATATCCACCGTGGCCTGAGATGTTCAACCACTTAATCACAGATCCGTCAGAGATCAGGATGGAAACATTCTTAAGACAAGGAAACAAAAGGCCAGGGAAACAATTTTCAAATATCATTCTCCAAATGTTCAGTTGGTAAATCTTTGAGTTGGAGTTGAACCAGTCAAGGTTCTCATTTGTTATTATTGTCACAACTGGTAGCACCGCTTGTCTTCTTTCGTTTTCCTCGACGATTGCTGATCTTTCAATCCTTGCGTCTGACTTTTTGACTGGAGAGGTTGAAGAACGTTGTTCTTAACAGAACAGTTGATATTTTACAGTAAAAACGAAAAAACTTATTAATCTTTTTCAATTCCAATATTTACGAAATCAAAACACTTCGCTTTGAAAGCTTCCACGGATTTAGTCAAGCAGCTTGGCTGCGAATCTGTTGTTGTTGCGTGGCAACAGTCATTTGCATATATTACCGACTGCAAACTTGTGCAGTTCATTTGGAGCCACTTTTGTCCATGCTGAAGTCATAATGGGCGACATGAGCACAGGGTGACTTGATCTGTCACCATTAACTTAAAAAGACATTTGGCATTAATCAATATGTAAAGATGTCAGCAGTAAGACTTTTCCTGAATGCTACTGATCTACTTTCACCTTTAAGTTTTAAACTTACCACATCCAAAAAGAAAGACAGGTGATGTGAGAGAAATGAAAGGAAAATCTTTTAACAATAGGTAATAGATTCCATTTGAAAGAAGTCCTGCTCCAATCAGCAAATATGGAAATCCTTCAAACAATAATAGACCAATGTATATCACAGTCACAATCTGAAAGCAAAGAAACAACAAAAACTTATGTGATACCAGGATTTACTAATACTCACTAAGGTAGTTGGACAAGCTTGACAAGTTGCAAAAAACAGTGCAGTGCAAGTGGGTTGCATTCATCTTCGACTTTGTAATAACACAACACAGTATTCCCTTGTATACTGATCAAAACTAAATGCTAATTCTGAAGCAGACAAGCTAAAGTCTATCTGCTTTGGAGGGAAGCAAGTATTTACAGGTAGCTGTGATTGGGCCTGATGTCTCATTTACCTGCAATTACTAACTGTACAATGTACTTTTCAATAATTTATATTTCTACTTGTGTAAGAAAGGAGATGCTTCAAGTCATTCAAGTGTTTCAGAAAGAGAGTACTGTATAACTATAAGTTAAGACCCTATTCTAGTCACTTTTAAGAAAATACAACCCCACTGTGTAGCAGGGACAGAGCATAGAATTTTGTTGTTTACTGGACAAGATTAAACTGCCTCATAGCACAGAAAATCAACCTTGGTTGCTCAGGGAAGCCATTTGAATGTTGAAAGTTAAATCTTGTTTTTGCAGCAAGTAAAATCAATTGACTTTGGTGCTTTGAGAAGCCATTTGAATGTCATAGAAACCTCACCCACATTAACAATTAATTTCCTGGAACATGCCTGGTTTTGTTCTTCAAAATGACAATGCCTTCATAATGTTGTTACAATGAGAAATACATGTATAACTTCACAAGGCGCAAAAATAATAGTGGCATGCCAAGTGCCAAATGGCAGGCAAAATTGGGGAACTGGTGCGCCAGAAATATTTGGTTTGCCAAACGAAAGGAAAAATGACAATCCAAATTTGTAGTCATTTAATTGCCATCTGGAACAAATTCTGATGGCTCTAAACAATTTTAGTCAATAATTACATATTATGCTTATAAATGTTTACTAGACACTTGGTACCATGGCCAGTTTATGAAGAAGTTTACTAGTCTGTGAGCATTTTTCTTAGTGTTTGGACTAGAGGACTACCACCAACTTCGAACCATGATGTAGCTACTTCAGTCTAAAGATGTGACCAGATTTAATGGCATAAAATTATTTTCCCCATTAGCCCATTTCTTGGGGTTACAGTATTTCGTCAAGTAAATGAAAAAAAGATCTTTCAACTGAATAATAATTCATGTTACTTGTTGAACCTAGTGGCGATATACCTGTATGTACTTGTAAAATAACAGACTGCTTTAATTTGTAATATGTCCCAGCGCCCATAAACAATAAATTTATGTCGATTTACAAATCCAGAGATACAGCAAATGAGAATTTGGAATTTGAGCTGGACTTGAAACTATTAAGTATTATTTTATGCACCTGTCACCAGCTTCCCCTAGGGGGGGCATATGTACCTGGGGCAATGTGGGGACTTTGTGGGGACTTTGAGACTGAATACTTCCCTGCGTAGTGGGGGAAATGTATAGGGACTTTGTACATGTATTTACAATTTTTTTGTGCTTTCAGTAAGTCGAATGGTTCACCTTAACCCCTGATGAGTCAGGGTTTTCAATAACAAATATAGTAGGTGGCAAAAATTGAGGAGTAGGTGGATAAGAGACAATGAGTGCCATAGTGCAATGTTAGATAACCTTCAGTTTTCAACAGTGGCGAATTCAAGTGGAGTAACCGATGAAAATCGCCAGTTGCCGGCTCTTACTGAAAACCCTGTGAGTAGTTAATGATTCAGAAAAAGTTTTGTCCCATTAGAACGGCTGGCAGAGATTATAAAATATACAACACAGTAATCTTGAACAATACCTAAACAAACCAAAAGGCTGTAAAGGTAGATGAAGTGTAATTTTAAAATATAAAGACTGTATAAAAAGACCTTCGCGTCTTCTGGGATAAGGATGTTAAACCGTAGGCCCTTGGAGACCTTTGCCAATTGGGTTGTGAGACCTGTAAAGATTCTTTGTCCACCTTGGAGTGGTAAAAGCAATAAACTAAACTTTTTATACATTTAAATATCCTCCCTCTGTGCTATGAAAGAGAAGTTCGGGACTTAGTTTTTTACTACAAGTGCACAAGGAATC
>JANSTR010153752.1:0-10638 GCA_025434805.1 Antipathozoanthus remengesaui
ACGTAGACCAACTTTGAAATATCACTCGTGGTATTTATGCCAAATACCACTACAAACCATGCTATTACCTATACAAACCGAGGCTTCTACTTCGTGTATCGGTTCACACAAAACAAACAATAGAATATATACAAAGCTGGCCTTGACCTAAAGCCTCTCATCCCCAGCCAGTTTATCAGCATGTATCTTCTCCTTACATTAGCCACACAGAATACGTTGTTTTGTTATAGGAATACAGTAACTGATCATATGAAACAAACTATCTAGGATGAAAAGTAAAATTCTTCTAAACTTCTTAAATGGAAGCTATGGTATAAAACACAGAGAAATCAGGTGTTTTTCTTATTTAATGTGAGATCACTGTCCAAAATGCTACATGTAGAACTAAAGTTCCTCAAAACAAAAGGTACAGTAATCTGAGACCTTAAAACTGTTTCTGCAATCAGTGAAGGTAGTTCTCCTCTGCATATAGCCCTACAATACATGGATGGTCAGAAACGTTGCGTTTCTATTTGATTTACTTCAATTAAATTAGCACTACTTAACAATAATTTAGGGCTGGAATCGCCAAAAAAATTAACAAGCTTCAGCAAAATACTGCATGATTCTTTTAAAAAGCGTGAACTAACCGTTAATTTGTTTTTCAATCATAATTACAAGTGCGTGCGAGATTAGCGCAGCTGCATAGTAAGATCGCTGACTGCCAACCAAAATGTCCAGGGATCAATTAAATTTTGTCACCTTGTGTGACCTTCGTTCGACACACCGTCCGTGGACAGGGTCATTAAGGTCTAGTCTTTCGACGTTCTATCCGGCGATTTAAAGAACCCACGAACTTCTCGAAAAGAGTATAGGGTAATTATCCCGGTGTTAGTGGTCTGTAACCTTCTCTATACTGAATACTGTTAACTATGATGATTATTTGTGCTACATAAATGCTTTACAATTACCATTACCGTCATTATTGTAGAGCTGTTTAGTGAGTGGTATGTGCGGCCCCTTAGGGCATGGTTTTCAGGCCGATTGGGTCTGAAAAAGGGTACAGATTTTTGCTGTTTGGTCTTGAAACGGTTACCGTTTTAGGAGAATTTACTGCCATGAACGTTCTCTCTTTTATAGGGTACCAATTCTGTTATTTTGTCTGCAATAGGGTGTAGAAAATTGCCATTGTTGGTCTGGAATAGGGTCATGGTTTGAGGGATTGGGCCGCACACCCCTACCCAGAATTTCAGTGAGTTGGTACCTGTCTGGTTTCTTAGGCTGCTTCCTGGCCAGACACTGGCTACTCTCGGCAAATGCGATAGCTTTCTGTCCACACTGCATCACAAGTGAGTGACTGTCCGCGTTATAAGCCAGTACAGCCAACCTGCTCCACATCTCCAACTCTACAAGGCTGTCGCTCCACAGGCAATTTTCAACCATCCGCACAGCCTATTGACACAAAGAACACGGTTTCGGCAGCTAATAACTCACAAAATTTAAAGCCTTTGAAGACTTTTACCAAATTTGAAACATAGAAGACCTTATTTTTCTTCAACTTCTAAACAATTGCTCGTTGCATCAAAACTCCTTTGATAAAAAATTCAAGTCTTAGACATGAGAAACTATGAATTTCTTTGAATGAAATTTAAAGCCTTTTGAGACTTCAAGAAGAAATTTGTGCAAATTTACAACATTTTCAAGGATTTAATATTACAAAATCAAAAATTAGGCTTTTTAAGAAACCACAGGAACCATGCTGAATCTCGATAACTGAAAAAAGCAAAACGTAAACGTGTTACTTATATGTAAAACACTTAAACATCCCTAAGACCAAAACAGCTTATGGGAATAGAAGCACCGAAAGATTGGGATAGAGCGCAAAAGGCGCCATATTGGATTCGTTTGTACCTACAACTACCATAATGCACGTTCGAGCCAACGTTCGAACCAAAAAGCATTGTTGTGGCTTTCTTGACGTCAATATGCATAAGGTCTATTCTGGACTACCATGAAGGGAACAAACTGAAGCTGTACCTCTTGCAGAGTAGGGCACGGATTGAGGTCCGATAACCCATTACCAACCAGGGACAACATCTCGACTGCGCACAGAGCCCTGCTCATGAAACCCTGGCCATGTGGATTCTGCTCAGAGAGAACAAATTTTCATATATTTTAACTAATCGTTCTGAAAAAAACTATCGTTCTGAAAAAAACAATATAAAAAGAGCATTTTCCCTTGTTGAGTCTAGCAGCTAGCAGTCTCAGATGGAGACCCGAAACTCATTAATGAATAGAATTACTTCCTCAGGGTGTACAATATACATACACTTGATAGCTGGTCCCGAAGGAAACAGTTAATTGTATTTTCCCCAAAGTATTTTTTTGTTGTTGTCTTGATGTTTCTCCAAGATGAAGTCGAGCTAGGTCATGTCACTTTACTTCATGTCATACGATGATCCTAACTTGTTATTTCCCGAGTGGAAAATATCTAAACACCTGTTGCCCGCTCGGCATACATCTAATTGAATCAAGGTCACGTGACCAAGAAATCAGCCAATAAAATCCGCTATGTAACAAGAATGCACGTACCAATACACTATGGCAACCCTTTTCTCAAAAGAGCTGTATTGTTTGGGGGTGATGTATCACGAATGTCTATCCTACTTTAGAACTGAATTACAACTGGGATAATCTGAGTTCGTACAGATGATTTCATTTCAGATTCTAGGACTTTTTTAATGATATTTCAGGACTTCTTATTGCAAATTTAGGACCTCTGGACACAGACAGTTTAATGTTTTGAAGATACTGCAAAGGTGTCTCAAGTGACACTAGGGAAAACCCAGAGATTGCATCTTATGAATATATGCTATTATCCGATCCAGAAACTAAAATAGGACTGGGACTGTCAACCCAAACGATCCCAGAAAGCAACGCTACAATACTAATTTTAGATCAACAAACAATACACAATCATTAGTTGATATCGACTGTGGTGTGATTCAGATGTAATGTTTCCTAATCGCATTGTTTCTTGGATGAAATAAAGTCACACTTATTGTGTTAAAACAATATCGTTCGGAAGATTGTTAATGATGGATTGTCTAAACACCCAGTCGAGAACTGCCTTCTGGGACCGTTTGGGTGGACAGACCCAGTTCTATTTTCGTTTCTGGATCGGCCAACTGATCCAACATATCAAGGAAAACCTTATATTCAGTTGGGTTTGCAATCTGTCGTTACCAGTGAGAGCTGTTTTTCTAGGACCTCTTATTTCTGAAGTTTTAGAACTTTTCACAAGGTTTTCTGTGACCAAACAAAGCCTGAATGATAATGTCGTAGCATTCTGTCTGGATAAAGAACAAGCGATATATCAAGTCTCATAAGGTAGAACCAATCTGTGAACAAACCTCGTCGTCATGGCCGAGATTCTTTGGAATCTGTTGATTGAGAAGCTGTTTGCAAAACACCCAAGTCTTGATCAGCGGGTGTCGTACGCTGATTGGCACAAGGTTTTTCAACTCAGTGCCACTTGTGGTGCTCAGGGCATATTCTAATACCTGCAGAATAATTCAAATATATTTGAAAACTTGTTGAATTTCGTGATTAATATTTGCGATACAAAATACCAACGATCAGCATAGACACTAGTGTTAATAAAACTGTAGATAGAGTAGTCCCCAGGGCCCGGTTCCTCAAAGCGGATTAACGCTAACCTAGGATTAATACAAATTTCGATCAAGATTTATGAAAGGAGTTTAGCTAACAAAAGTTTCTAAAAACTTATCTAACGTCGAACAAAAACCTAATCAATTGTACAAAATTTGTGATCCAAATTGATATATTTCGAGCTGAACGAAACAGTGGGTTAGGATTTAATTCTGGATTAGTGTTTGAGGAACCGGGACCTGGCGATCGAGTTGCACGCTTGTAATGCCTCACAAAATTGATCATATTGCACCATCCCAGAAGACTTTGCGAGCACAAAAAGGTCTCAAAATGGCTGCCATTCACAATGAACGCTTGGAACGCCTGACTGAATCAGTTAATCATATTGGACCATCAAAGAAGACGCGAGCACAAAAAGGTCTTGAATTTTAATGAGAACAGATCAGATAGCTGTAACTGTCCCAAAATAGTGAAAATCTTCAGAACTTGGTAAAATATTGAGTTGAAACATCATTTTTGAAAAGTAGACATAAGGCTGCTAAAACAACAAGCCGCTAAACAAAAACGTCAGGGCACTGGAAAAAAATAGCCTAGCTGTCACTCTGGCCACGTCACGCTCGAGTGTCGATAACTCGAACTCTGCATTATTCGAACATCCCACTATTAAATTTACTCCCGATGATACGCACCTCGATAACTGGAATTTGCGGCGATCATTTCGAACTAAAATCGTCTTTCTTCAAGTCATTTCTTACTAATTTATTTCCAGCAACTGGAACACCAGTCCAATAGCTTGAACTTCGATAACTCAAACCTGGCTTCCAATAAATCCGATAAATCGAACTCCCAACAACTTGAACTCCAATTGTTCGCATTCCCAACAATTCGGACTCCTGATATTTCGAACTCCCGATATATCTATACTCACAATAAGAAACCTAGTCTCCTCACCTCAGTGGCTTGTTTGAGGTCTGTAGCACCCTCAGGGTCAACAGTGATGGTGGCTACGGAAGACTTAGCATTGGCTCCCTTCGTTCCTTTGCCACTCTGCCGCCCCTTGCTCCCCTTCTCTGCCTTGCCACCCTCTGATTTGTCTTTGGATGGTGATGCTGTGACAGCGGGAGCCGTCAGGTTTGGGATCCAGGGCTGCATCAACCCTTGAGCTTTTGCGTTGCACATATCACAAAGCAGCACTGTCTCTCTGAAAGAAGGATCAACATTAAATACAAATGATTACATACATACATATATACATATCTGTAAAAACGAAGTTTGCAGTCATTGTAATCAGTGGAAACTGTAAAAATGAATCAGAAGTGATTGAAATAAGCGGTAACTTTAAAAATGAATCAGTATTGATTGTAATCAGCGGTAACTGTAAAAATGAATCAGTACTGACTGTAATAAGCGGTAACTGTAAAAATGAATCAGTAATGATTGCAATCAGCGGTAACTGTTAAAGAGAATCAGTAGCAATTGTAATCAACGGTAACTTGAAAAAGTGAATCTGCAGTGACTGTAATCAGCGGTAACTGTAAAAATGAATCTACAGTAATAGTAATCAGCGGTAACTGTAAAAATGAATCAGTAGTGACTGTAATCAGCGGTAATTGCAAAAGTGAATCTACAGTAAGTCTAATCAGCGGCAACTGCAAGAACGAACATGACCTACTGAAAATACGTAAATCTTGGAAAGTTCTCTTGGACTCACAGCACTCATGAAAACAACGGCCGATAATTTTATGTATCTTAATTAACATGTGATGTCAGCAATATGTCATAATGACGCACTGTGTCAACTTACCCCGCATGGCCGGTATCTTTCAGAGCCTCCAGCACTGGTGTGTATATTGGTACGAGTTCTCGAAACCTGAGTTGGGTCAGCATATGGTTTGTGTAGTTCCATAAATATACAGCTGCATTCACGACAAGCCACGACTCGTTCAGTTCCACGCCAATCTCGGCTGCTCTCTGAAAACCTCTCACAGCATTATCTGAGAGGGACTTGATCCACTCACTGTGAATGCAAGAATTGGTCAGTATGCATTGTGTTTCTCAGGTAATCTAATGGTCTGAAGAGCTATTCGTAAAAAACAGTAAGATTCAGATCAACAACTCTGAAAGTGTGAAGCATATATAAAACATTTTACGAGTGCCAGGTTAGCACTGACTACCAATCAGGGACCGATTCCTCAAAAGCGGATTAACGCTAACAAAGGAACAGTAAAAATATGGGTCGAGTTTTACATGTACGGCTTGTGTTTATTTAATAAGAGAAGTTTATCGAACGTTGCGCGAAAACCTAATCGACTAACACAAGACTCTGTGATCCAAGTTGACATATTTCGCACTAACAATGGGTTGGGATTTTTATCCTGATTTAGTGTTGAGGAACAGAGCCCAGGAGGCCGTTGGACGTTAAGCCGATCATCTTTCAACGTTCTAACGGGGAACTTAAAAAGAACCCACACAACTCTTTAAAATAGTAAGGAAGTGATCCTTGTGTTAGTGGTTTGCAACCGGTGCGCAATAATGGACTATGATTTGAATATATTGACGTGAAATTTTCGCTTTATTAATGCTTTACCATTTATGGCATTTACGAGTGCTAATTTAAGATCCAGTAGTGCAAAACAGTGTCATAAAAACCGCTAAACGAAAAACAAGTTGATGCATTAAAAACCTCAATATCCCGGTCGCAAAGTATGATGGGAGCTTTAGTTCTCACACCTCAGTCTTTTTTGGGAAAAGCGCGAACGGAGCTCTGGGAAGGAAGGGAGTTCCTTCCCTTCCCACAACTCCTCACGCGCCTCACTTTCTCTTGCCGATAACTAGGTACGAATCAGGTTCTCACGTAATTATCAAAGTTACTTAGTTCTTCTGCTGAGCCATTTATTTGGTTACTTGATAATAAGCACGACTAACTACAATCTTCTTTAGGGATTTAACCCTTTCCCTACTAAACCCAGTTTCAAATAAACCAAGAATATCCTAACTTTTGAACCAGTTGACGAAACTCTATTAAGCAACCATTCATTTCGTTTGTCTTAAAGAGTAGATTCTCAAAATGTTCATTGTTTCATGAAATTCAGAAGTTGACAATTTTCATAGAGTTTGATAAATTTACTAAATTGAAAACTCAGGAGGGAGTCAAGGGTTAAAGGACCCTCGGCTGGCTTAGATGAAGGATCCCACGGATGAGTGAGAAGATATTGATTAAAAATGTTTCGAGCAGTTTCAACTTACCAGTAACTGACCCATTCTGGAATCTCGTCAAAGTTGATTTGCTGATCACCATACCGTTTGGGTCTAAGTTTAATTGTATCCTCAGGGGGGATGGGCTGGTCTCCTAACTGCACACCTTCAGTTTTCAGAAGCTGTACAAGTGCCTGGAAGTATGAAAGAACAGACAACTATAAATATCAAATTGTTATCACAGTCTTACTGTTATTACACTCTCACTGTTATCACACTCTTTCAAACATCTGCAGTGTATCGCCATATCAGGAATAGGTGGAGTCAGAAATAGGTGTCAGAAATAGGCGTCGGAAATGGGTGTCAGGAATAGTTGGAGTCAGAAACAGGTGTCAGGAATAGGCGTCAGAAATAGGTGTCAGGAATACGTGGTGTCAGAAACAGGTGTCAGAAATAGGTGGTGTCAGAAACAGGTGTCAGGAATAGGCGGCGTCAGAAATAGGTATCAGAAATAGGTGTTAGGAAGAGGTGTCTGAAATAGGTGTCAGAAATAATTGGGATTGATGAAAACAACCTACGACAATTTCACAAAGGTTACTAAGCAAAAGTACTCATATGCATTTAAAGTTGAAAAAAGCTGTTTACGACTGCACCGATAATATTTGTCCTGGCCACCTGTTAAAGAACAAATTCAGTTTAAGGTACTCCTTATCACTTATAATGCGCTTCACGGCTTGTTCAGGAAGGTAATACTTTCATTTTTTTAAACATTCGCTTCATCACTTATAATGTCCTTCACTGCCTGTCGCTTTCCATTTGAGCGTTCTTGTTGGTTCAACCAGTCAGATCTTGAATGGAACTCACGAGGTGCTAGAACTGGTCCTGACCAGACTGGTCCTGCTCGTGGATCAGAGCCGCTCAGTTCTCACGCGCCGGTCTATTAAAAGTGCGGGAAACTGGCAAGTTGTGGCGGGAAAAAAATATACGCGCGCACTTCATCTTTAGCATTTTAGGCTTTATGCTGGCAGGGTTTGCTTTGTAGAAAAAGCAAGAGTCAAAATTTTACGAGATTCTGGTAAGTTTGGCATTGAAGCTTTCCATTTCAACTGGTTAGAACGAGTTCTTTTCGGCCGCTCAGAGCGTTCAAATGGAAATCAACCTAAGATTCTGCTTATCATTTATGTTCTTCACGGCTTTATCAGCGTCTTAAATTCAAGATACCCATTATCGCTTATAAATGACAGCTTAGGTGTAATTATCATCTCATTATCACATTCCTAACATTCCACAAATGACAGTGGAGGTATTACTACTAACGTCTTGAGTTCGAGATTCAAGCTCCTGTCTATACACCGAAAACTCCTTGAACAAAACAAACCTTCCTGCAGCCTTAGATCATCCATTAAGAACTTACTCAAGAAATCTAATTTTGGACTGAAGTCCTTTCAAGTGGCTGCACCGTCACTTTGGAACACCCTCCCACTCCACAAAATAAACGTTGAAAAAGCAAATGCTTTTAAAAGGTAACTTAATACGATACCTCTAAAGTACATTTTGAAAACTTTAGAAGTTTTAAAATTGTAAAAAGCGCCTTACAGCTAAATTGAAAAGGCGTTCTATGGAAATGTTTAATAATGACAATTATAAAAATTCGTTTTCTAAAAATCCAGCGAAATTTATATCGGTAAAAATAAATGATCACCTCTGCATTGATGAGATGAACCTGAGCGAGTGTTCTCATCAAGTCCTGTTCCACAGTAAAAGGTGTCATGCCATCCAGTTGTGTTAACTTCATACCAATAGGATCCACTTTAACTCCACTTCCTGTCCGAACTGCACATAGAACATCAATTAGCAGAACTAACGTGAATGCCACAAGTGGGATTGTTTAAGTACTCGCTTAGGGATAATGAGAGTGAATGAGGGCTACCTATACTGACCCGGTTTCTCAGGGATCATGAGGATTAAGGAGCGTGAGTGAGAACTGCCTACACTATCCCGGTTTCTCAATGCAGGGATCACGAGGGATAACGAGAGCTACCTTTTCAACTAAATCTACTGTGTTTCTAAAGAATCACAAGGGTTAATGAGAGAAAATAAAAGCTACACATACACCTATCATTTACCCGGTTTCTAAGAGACCGTGAGAGTTAATGAGGGTTACCTTATTAACTAAATCTACCTTGTTTCTAAAAGATCACGAGGGTTAATGAGAATGGATGACAGCAATCTATACACCTATCACTTACCCGGTTTCCAAGGGATCATGAAGGTTAATGAGGGTTACCTTTTCAACTAAAACTACTGTGTTTATAAGAGATCAAGAGGGTTAATGAGAGTGAAAGAGAGCAACATATGCACCTATCATTTACCCTGTTTCTCAGGAGAAGGTGACTTGGTTCGCTGATCTTCCCCCTCCATTTCACCAGAAGCCCCTGCGGTGTTCTTGTCCGCCCCATAGCTACTGGTGCCTCTCTGGGACCACCGACCATCATCGTACAGCAGACAAAACCGGGCGGCCACCCGTGCCACATCCCACACTTGCTGTTTGCGAGCTGTTTTGCTAAGGTCTGCCCATATTCGAACTCTGTGGACAGCAATATTAAAACTAATAAATATCAATTAATATAGGTAATAATACGACTCCAAGTGCAATTTGGGATTCATTTGCATGAGGGGAATTCTAAAAACATCAAATTGCAAGAGCGCCTTGGGCAATGCAATTTGAATCTTTTGGAAAACACACGAATCTTCTAATCTCTTTACGTGTACAGTCGCTTTACATACACTTTTATCACTGTTCAACTCCATCACTAGCCTCTCACCTCTATCACTTGACCTCACTCACCCACTATTGGCTTAAAGCAACAATATCTGCACTTGAAGTGAGGGCTATGAAAGGCAAACAGTACTAGCTTTCGTAATCATTGTCTTCCTTGTCTCTTCAGGTATCCAGCCACTCTATTGACAGTTTTAGCAGATCGTTCATCTTCATCATTAGCCCCACTTCTCTATCACTTAACCTCACTTACTCACTATTTGGCGAAAAGCAACAATATCACTTAAAGTGAAGACTATGAAATGATAACAGTACCTTTTTTGGTCATTCTCGTCGACTAGTCTCTTCAGCTGTCTAGCCACCTTACTGACAGTTTTGTAAGACCGTTCATCTCCATCACTAGCTCCATATCGCTATCACTTGACCTCACTTACTTACTATTTGGCTTAAAGCAACAGTATCACTTGAATTGAGGGCTATGAAATGCTAACAGTACCTTTCTTGGTCATTTTCGTCTCCTAGTCTCTTCAGGTGTCCAGCCGCCTTACTGACAGTCTTTTCAAACTGCGCAGCTCTACCAGCCAGCTTGCTGAGGACCGTTGGGGGACCCTTGCCTGCCGATGGGTCGGTGGTATTACTCTCGCTGGCTAACACGTGTTTAAAGGCATCAGGAGATAGAGCTTCTCCGGCTTTCACTAAGGAAGCTCTCTTCATGCGGGTAGTACTAGAATCGTCACTGGCACGCGCCTGAAAGCGAAAGTTGAATAAATGACCTAACGTGGTCGATTTATCACTGGCATGGTTGCTTGAAGCGCCATTGGCACTCACCTGAACGCAAAGGTGGCATAAATGACCAAAGGTCGCTGATTTAGGACGTCGACTAGAACGGTACATTGTGCAGAATCCAAAAATTACTTTTTATTTCGTTTCAGTAAATTACCACCGTTTTCATTGCAACGCGACCTCTTGGATTTTTATTTTCGTCTGGAGTTGGTTTTAGACTGCCGTCAATC
>JANSTR010153763.1:0-10638 GCA_025434805.1 Antipathozoanthus remengesaui
CAACGCCAACGGTTTATGGCGGACGAAGAGGAACAAAATATATCTACCGATATCTACCAATATATATATATATATATATATCTACCAGAAACTTACTTGACACATCCGATAAACTTGTGTTCTTTTGTTCTTGTATCTTCCAAAGTTTGGTGAAGATCTATGGCAAGGTGTTTTCTTTGAGGCTGGGCAGCTTTAAGGTTGTGGTTGCTGCCAGTACTGACAGTGTCAAGGAAGTGCTGGTGAAGAGGTCTGGGGACTACGCTGGAAGACCTCCCTTGCACATCTTCGATCTTGTTGGTTTGGGTACGAAAATTAGATTGTTATTAATAATTTCAAATTCATTTTGTATTGACAGTCATAATCAAAACTCAATATTGGCCCAATTTACAAAAGTCTATTTGTTTTCCTCTCAATTACATAATTTTTTTTTAAATTAACTAGGATGAAAAATTAGTACCGTATTTTTGTTGTGCTTTAGGCAGAACGGGCATTGCATCAGGTGATGATGGTCCCATGTGGCAATTACAGCGAAGATTGTTCGTAACAGCTCTGAGACAGTTCCTGGCTGACGTTCCACTCGTTGAAGAGATAGTCACTAAACAAGCAAAACACATTCTTCAGTATATGGGTGGCCAACATTCCCAGCCATTTTGTCCAGAGCACATCCTTCAACGATGCCTGGCAGACGTTATCTCTACAATTATCTTCGGCAGCCATTTTAACTCGTCCAGTCTCGAATTTTCCAGATTGTTAGAAATCACAGAAACTAATTTGCACGACGTAGAACTTAATAAAAAAGTGGGCTTTCTTGATTTCTTCCCATTCGCTAAACATCTGCCATTAAAGGTCTACAAACGTAAGAGAGAGTTATCAGAAGGTCTCTTTGCGTTCTTGCGTAAACGACTGAGAGAGGCAGAAAAGACATTCAGCCCATCTGTCTCCAACGCTAACTTTATTTCCAGCTTGCTCAAGGAAAGAAGTAAATTGTTGAAAAATGTAGCTAATAGAAAAACACTGTTGTCGGAGAATCATATACTTAACTCTATTAACGAAATGTTTCTTGGAGGATTCGAAACAGTGAGCACTACTCTTTGGTGGGCCATTGCATATATGGTCAACTATCCACACATCCAAACCAAAGTGCAACGAGAGATCGTCTTGTGGAGAAAACTATTGTTATCCTGGCAGTAATTGACCGTAATAAAAAAGATGGCGACTGGTACATTTACCCATAACTCCTAGCGCGCAAAAAAAATAGAAATACTCATAAAAACGTACAGAAATAATCTAACAGCTTCAAACTTAGCATACACAATGTTGTTGGTGCATTGACTCGTTTCCCAAACAATGGTATTCCACGTGAAGCTATTTATTGAGTTAGGTTCGCAAGGCACTGTGGTAAAATGTACAGCCGCCATCTTTTTTATTATGATGGATTCTGACGCTTGATTTAATGGAAAGACGCTTGTGACAACAAAGGTGAAAATGATGGTCGTAATTACATATCAGCGCTAGTTTCATAATTTCATTTTCCACTGCTTTCAATTTTATATCAGTAATGTGTTGTTAGTAACGAGAAACATACGCCCAATTATCAATAGAAAACCGATTTAAAAATGGCGATTAGTTCGGCTGAATCAAGCGGATCGTTCTCTGAGTCAATCACAAAATCATGTTATCGAAATACAATATCATCTCTTCACCTAATAGCACTATCAACATATTTGATCAGGATATCTCTCCAAAATCAGTTTTCCGCTGATTTCTCAATAATATTTCTGCTAATTTGCCAGTATTGAGATATTCTGATGCACTTTCTTTTTTGGCCGCAAGCAATAAATAATCCTCGCGTGAGAGAAAATTACGTGTAGTTTTGAAAAATGGATACAAATATATGTCGTGGAGGTTAGCTACATAAAGAGAGCTTGAACTGAAAAACATCAAAAAAAATTTTAATCAGAAATATTTTAAAATTTACCATTAACGCTAATAACTTTAGTACAAGCTTATTATGTACCAATCTGTGTACGAGGTTAGAGTAGTCGGTAAGATCGTCCTCTGTCAACCAGGATATTAAACGTGATTTAGGGTTCATTTTTGTGAGATCACCTTTCGCCACACCGTACATGGACAGAGACGTTAAGTCGTTGGTATAGTCTCTCAACCTTCAAACGGCGGACTTAAAAGAACATACGCACTTATCGACTTATGCTTAAATAGAAATTAAAACTTCAGTGCGTGGCTCCCATTTCGCCTACAAAACAGTATACTGAAAAGTCAAAAACAAATTTATTGTGAAGCTGCAGCCCACTCAGCCTTGAGCTATTACCGGGTTTAACGGGAAACATCAAAACAATTTTTGAAAGAAGTAGTATAGTGTCCCCACTTTCTGTGGTCTGTACAGGTATTTATACTCCATAATATTAACTATGACCATTGTGACGTGTATTTGAACATATTCATATGAGATGTGCTATGCAAATACATCACTATTTCCATTAACCCCAAAGAGGAAGGACAATGGGTAGAAATTTGTAAAAAATTTTAAAGCAGCAATATCAGTGCGGAACCTCGCTACGCTTTTGTTGTTTGGTCAGTGGTGTTGCGTTGTACTATTTTGGCATGTCGTGTTTTCATGAACATGGACGACCAGACTGTTTAGACTATTATCACTCATATCGTGTCTACTGCGAGCTGGTTAGCACTTTTTGAGTCAACTTATACTCAAGAAGTTCCAGAAATGGAAAGAACAAGTTAACGTTAATATATAGAGAAATTTTGTCTGCTCAATATTGAGAACGGTGACACGTGCGCTAGGCTTTTTAAAATTATACTACATACCCCGAACTTTTAGAAGAGAATGTATGAAAATGTTCATGAGATGTAGACACGAATTACATCGATGGACTTCCACAGCCAAAATTCCTATACTTTTTCTGTTTAATATTTTTTGAAACCTTTAGCAGTAGGGCAGTTTTCTGTGTTAAATTTTCAAACGTTTATTACATACCAACTTTAATCTACTCTTTCCAATTCTGGTTTTACAAACTGTTTACATCAGCGGTTTCAAAAACGTGACAAAGCTAGCGTGACAAATTTTGTGGTGGGTCGTAATATTGTTGTCGACTCTAGTCAACAGTTTTACATTATTAGTGGAAGTAACAACGCGCGGGATGCCTAATTTTCATGCCGAATGCCTTTACAGAGTTAAATGTTTGGGTGTATTACATTCTTAAAACTGAATATACAACATAATAAATTATAGGCTATCTAAAAAAAGCTAAAAAAGCTCATATAAATTGGGCTTCTTTACTATATTAAATTCACAAATATGAAAACAGAGAATTCAGTAATTATACTGCTGAGTTCTGTTACTATTGCGCTATATGAAATGCATAGTCTGGAAATTTTCTGACTTGATTTTTCAGCTGTACCTCATTGAGATAGGTTGTATTAGGTCCTCTGGAATTGCTTTCATTTTAGGGATCTTCGAATTTTTAGTAGATTTGCCATGATTGGTCTGAACTGAACGTATTTGGTTTATAAGCATCGTTTCAAGGAGAATTATAAATATTATACCATTACCTGAGTTATTTATGCAAACTGATTGGTCGAGAGCAGTTGTATTTTAGCGTAATTTGAAATACCTACATGTGAAAATGTCAGTTTACCGCCTTTAGGGGACGTGCGCTCGCCAGCTAGTTTCCGGCCATTAAGTGACGTGTGTTCGCAAACTAGTTTCCCGTCATTAAACTTCGTAGACCATATCTAAAATATCACTATGGTATTTATACAAAATACTACTGCAAACCATACTATTCCATATGCTAATTGCAATGATATAAGCAATATTATTGAAATAGAGTAATTATCAATGGCAGGTGCTTATTAACACTATTAACTATCTCTAATTGACTGTAACAAGAAAGATGGCGACTGGTGCATTTACCCATAACTTGTAGCGAGCGAAAAACATAAAAAACGCTCATAAAAATATATAGAGAGGACATAAAAACTCCAAACCTAATATACACTGTTGTTTAGTGCAGGGACACATTTCCCAAACAATGTTCTTCCACGTTCAGCTATTCACTGAGTTAGGTCGCAAGGCATTGTGGTCAAGTGTATAGCCGCCATCTGTTTTAGTATAGTGGAATAATGTAAACTGGCCATTATTTAGCTCATTTCGGTGTAAATAAACTCTAATAAATTAAATATAAAAGTTGAAATGAAGTGGTCGGCGATCTCTAGGAAGTTGTACAGATTTGAGTGTTGCCGACCAAAATGTGGGTGTCGTTAGAAAGGCTGGCTTCTGCTTGACAAAATTGAGTGGATGTATTGTCCAGCAACATAGAGTATGTCCTACATTATCCAAAATAATCCTACACTGTCCAGTATTATTCATTCGTTACAGTTGGACAATGTTGGCTGTAAACCTGAACAATGCTAGAAAATATTGGATAATGCTGGACAATGTTGAACGTGGTTCAGCCAGTTTGAAAGGAGTATTAATGTTGATCAGACAGATCTCACTCTTGTTTGAAGCCAGCTCCCATCGACTCGTGTGCGCTCTCACCTAACTTTGGCATCTTAAAAACTTGGACGATGTACGAACTATCATTTTGTTTATACTCCTTTGCTCGTTACTTATTCCCCCAACACGCTGCGCGGCTTAGTTTAATTATGTTACGTCATATCAAACTTCTAACAAACTTAAGGAAAAATACCAGGATAGGAAATAAGTTCGAATCTGTGGATCAACCGTGTGCAAGGCACTATTACATGTAAGGAAACCTGTCTGGATTCGTCTTACAAATAAGAAAATTTGCCTGGCTTCAGTTTCATAACATAAACCACTAAATAAATTTGAAATTGTAACATTTTGGGAACATTTGCATTTTCGACCTCGTGGAGCAGCTGCTATCATATGGGGGTTAGACTTGTATGCAGTAGTATGGGGTTTAAACTTGTGTAGAGAATTATGGGGTTAGACGTGTGTGCAGCAGTATGGGGATAGCCGTGTATGCAGTAGTATGGGGCTAGACTTGTGTGCAGCAGTATGGGAGTTAGACTTGTGTGCAGTATTATGGGGTTAGACTTGTGTGCAGTAGCATGGGGGTTAGACTTGTGTGGAGTATTATGGGGTTAGACCTGTTTGCAGTAGCATGGGGGTTAGACTTGTGTGCAGTATTATTGGGTTAGACTTGTGTGCAGTAGCATGGGGGTTAGACTTGTGTGCAGTAGCATGGGGGTTAGAATTGTGTGCAGTAGCATGGGGTTAGACTTGTGTGCAGTATTATGGGGTTAAACTTGTGTGCAGTAGCATGGGGGTTAGACTTGTGTGCAGTAGCATGGGGGTTAGACTTGTGTGCAGTAGCATGGGGTTTAGACTTGTGTGCAGTATTGTGGGGCTTAGACGTGTGTACAGTAGCATGGGAGTTAGACTTGTGTGGAGTAGCATGGGGGTTAGGCTTGTGTGGAGTAGCATGGGGGTTAGGCTTGTATGGAGTATTATGGGGTAAGACTTGTGTGCCGCAGTATGAATGCTAGATTTGTGTGCAGTATTATGGGGGTTAGACTTGTGCGCAGTAGTACGCTCCATGCAATAGCTTCATCGTTTTTCTATTTACGTTTGGTGCAATATAACGGGGTTAGACTTGTGTGCAGTAGTATGGGGGTTAGCCCTGTGTGAAGTAGTATGGGGGATAGACTAGTGTGCAGTAGTGCGGGGTTTACACATGTGTGCAGCAGTACATTCTATTCAATAGTATGATTGTTTTTCTACTTACGTTTGGTGCAGTATTATGGGGTTAGACTTGTGTGCAGTAATATGGAGGTTAGACTTGTGTGCAGTAGTATGGGGGTTACACTTGAATAGCACTATCGGCCCCCTGTGACCGAAAGTGTCATGGGGCAACCGCTGACCGCGGCTCTTAAAAATGGTGGCTTCTGATTGGTCGATGGAGCCTATTACATCATAGGTACTGGCTTCGGATTGGTAGATGGTACATCGTAGGGATGACGTCATGGCTAAAAATAGCTCAAAACATCTAATTTGATCGACAAGTAAGCCAAGCCGGTTTGTGATTGGTGGAAAAAAAGTTGGGGATGGGTTTGTAGGGAAAAATAAAAAGTCAGGGAGCCAAACCCAAAGTAGGGGAGGGGTGGGTAGGGAAATACAGAACTCAAAGAGGGTTGATTGGAGTGGAGGACGGATTACGGAGATGTCGTGCGGGATGTCGTGCGGGATCAACGCATCGGTTTAAACCCATTTGTCCTCGCATCCAGTGTAAAAATGATAGCATTTCATTAGAGGACAGAGATGGCGAAACGGATGATCGTGGCAGCCACATGAGGTGGCATAGCGGAGATGGGTTATGGTATTGAATTTAGGGCAGTGGGCTTGTTCCAAGTTGAAATGAGGAAGACCCCAACGTGGCAACAGACCTTTTTCGTAATTTCCACCTTTGTTGGCCAATTTGGGCAGCTGGACAAATCGAATTTGGTGTAGTGTCCGCCATACAGTCCCGTCCAATCGCACCATCCTAGTTCGCGTACGAGGAACTGGCCTTGCAGTTCAAACCTTTCCAAATCGAGGACGAGACAAACGTTTGAAAGCATCACGAGGAACGGACGGCCGCTCAAGGCCCAGAGGTTTTTTTTATGGTCTCCCAGAGTTTGATGATGGCCGGATCCAAGGGCAGATCTTGATCCAATGGAAGAAACGGCACTTGCCTTGAGGACAGGACAAAGACAAATGGCCTGGATTCTTGACGGTACAGCTGATAGCAAAAACATTGCCAAGTTATGCTGGAGGTGTCCTCAGGCGTAAGAGGACTGATCAGATGGGGATTTGCAGGTGAACGGCCTGGACGAGTTGAGAGCCTTCTTCTTGCCCAGCCAAGAACACACAGGTTTAAATAGGGCATCGCACATAAGTCCAATTTTCTGAGAGACGCCGGATTCAGATTCCGGATTCTCCATAATGGAGAGGGCATGGAAAGGGTTATGGTTCTTCTTCTTGATCGGAAGGCAAGGAAGCCATTAATTCCTTAATGGGGTCCGGCTTGATCTCTCCTTTAATTTGGTACGTTTAGTTTTTTAGGCGGGAGGAGGCGAGGTCAGATCCATTATGTTTCCCGCCACGGGCATGTCGTTTTTGGCGGGCTGTTTCCCGCTAAAGAGCGTGTTCAAAAGTGACCAAAGTTAGAGTGTTGGAGGCTATGTTTAATAATGAGGGGTCAGAGGGAGGGTTTTTTTCTGTTTTCTTGATGTCACTCTGTTCTGATTGGTCGGTGATGAGGTCATTCTGGATTTGGAGTGGTCGGGGATGAGATTATCTGATTGGTTCAACATGACCACATCGGATCGGCTATAAAAATATCTGCGAATCGAAAAGAGCGGGAAACGAGCATCATGAGGCAGTGAAATTGGTGGTTTCGTCCAAAAGTGTGTTTGTGCCTACCTACTCATCCGGAGATAGGGGAATTGGAGTTGGAGGAATCGGATTTATTCTTGGCTTTATTTGAAGAATTACAAAGCTGTCAAAACTACCATTGGGGTTATTATGTGGCGTTCGTGGTGTGGTTAAGTCAGACTTACACAGACGAGTACAGTGAATGGTATCACCGTGACGTAAAGGCCTCGTTTTACCATCGCATTCCTTCGTGTGGAGCGTTGTTGTAGCGTTATTTGGTGTTGTGTCTAGTATGAAAAGAAAGAAGATCGCGGTGACCACCTTGTACAAAGATCCTTGTGTCTCGATGAGTTTGGGTGGTGTGCCCATCGCCAACAATATCCAAGACCTTGAAAGTGCAAGTGTGTTGTGGTATATGTTGACGGTGATGGACGTGTTGTCCAAGTACGCGTGCGTGGAACCGCACAAAGACAAGACGGGCCTTCGCGCGGCTCAAGCCTGGGAACGGATCCTAAAACGGGCTCACCCGCATCGTCCTCGTCAATTACAAACGGATGAAGGCCAAGAATTTTACAATCGTTCCTTTCAACAAGTGTTGAAAAACACTGCAGTCACCACTTTTCGACCTATGGCGATACCAAAGCCTCGGTGATCGAGCAGTTTAATCGTACTCTGAAAGAACGGTTGTATTGGTATTTGACAGCCGCCAATACCTTGAAGTTCGTGGATGTGCTGCTGCAAGTGGTAAAAGGGTACAACGCCTCGTAACATTCATAGGGCACCTCAAAACGTAACTCCCCAAAACGAACTGCAAGTGTGGAATCAGTTGTACCCCAATCACTCCAGCAAACCGTCCAAGTTGAAGTCAGGAGATCGGGTGTGTTTGAGCAAAAAAATCACGTCCGTTTCAAAAAGGATACTTACCCGGTTTTGACCGAAGAAGTGTTTGTGGTGCGTCGTGTGGTGCCGGGGAGTATCCCTACCTATAGAGTGGAAGAATTCGACTACACGTTGGTGGAAGGTACGTTTTACGAACTCGAACTGCAAGGGGTGATAGTGGAAAATCAGTCCTTGTGGCGCATTGAAAAAGTACTTAAACGCCGCAGCGATCAATGGTAATGCAGTGGAAAGGGTGGCCTCGCAAATACAATAGTTGGATTTGACGGTAAGATCTGGCTTGGTGACGACGACGACCAATTTTTAGGTGACGTCACCCAATAATGCTAGCACCGACGAATTTAAGAACAATGCACTCCATCATTTTACTGTGCGGTAACCTCGTCCTCTGCATCTGCAGGGCGGACAATGGAAATGGGCTAGAGCCGTCTCTCCTTACCGGATACCCGTGCCAAATTGCATACCTTGGCACCCGAACAGCAGTACCTGTTTTTGTGCAAGTGGCGAGTGGAATGCGACAAAAATCATGGATGAGACGTGTACACGTCCAGATGGACGATATTGATCGTTTGGATTTGGTGGTGGATGGAAAACATTTTATGCGGGCCATCATCGATCATTTGGAAGTGGTGCGGTGGAAAGGGCGAGAACGAGACAAGTTTGTCAATTTCGAGAAGCAGCATTGGTACGTGAAATGGGAATGGGTGCAGCACGGATCAGAACTGGAATTGAGGATCAATAACTTCAACATTGTGCATACCGGATCGTTCAACACGGCCAGAGTGGTCATTGATGTGGAATTGCAAAACGGGTTGAATAAAAGTGTGAAAGCCTTGGGCGGACACGATCAAGTGGTTTGACGGACGACCAACGCCTTTAAAAAGGGCGGCCAAACGGACCTTGAAGCGTAAAGCCGGAGAAGCTTTGACCACGAGCGAGAGATTTGTTTGGTTAATAAAATCCATTCCTACCCGTCCGAACACGACGGGCTCAAGACGGGCTGACGCGCGGAGGTGCTTTGCCACCCGAATTGTTTTTATGAAGTGAACGGGGAGGTCTGTTGATGTTGCTGTGGTTGAATCCCGTGCTGATGAGACAAGTTCACAACAACAAGAAAAAGAAGGATATAAGGGCCAATCGCATATAAGAAAAAGAGACCCGTCGGCACTGCACAAGGCTTCGGCTCCGGTCGTTAATGATGCCTCTCAACTGTTTGATCTGCCGCCCACCGATACCTTGTTGACCGCTGCTCGCATGTTGGAATTCACCCCTGTTTCCCAAGGGATCAATCCAATTGAATTTGTGGTGGCGATCGTGGATGTCTTTATTGATTTGAACCGCAGTTATTTTGTAATAAAGATAAGGTTGAAGCAAGGCGATGGCACCGACTCCCAGCCAACAAGTTGGCCTAAACCCTCATCAAGCAATTGACCTGCCTTTTGAACGGGACCTTCGTCAGTCCTCAGAATGACAGTTATGTATACAAAGCGTTTCTGTAAACCGTGCTCAACTACACGGAGAAAAAAGCCCACACTCCCTTTTGAGATCAAGGTTGGTTACCGATCCAACAAGACATGATGGCTTCGGAACTGGATTTTCCCTGACAAGCTGGATAGTACGACCCCGCATGCCAACTATATATACGGTGCTCAGTCGGACCAAGAAAGCAGCCGTGCTGTTGTCGTAACAAGAACAAGCCCATTATGTGGGAGGTGCCTTTTACATCTTGATCTTCAAACCGCATTCGGAACTGTTCCATTTGAATAAACGGTTGGTGTCTTGCGTGGCAAATTTAATTCCGATTCTATTTTAACAATCCTGTTTCTTTGTGAATGGCGTGGGACTACAAGGAAGGATGTGAGATGACCTTCTATGCCTGTCAAATAACCCTTTCGGCAGTTGGACACGGCTCGACACACTCGACTCGAAGTGGCCAAGTACCCGACAGTGCGAAGTGGGGTTCACGTGTTTTCCCATCCTATCAATCAACTGGAATTCAAAGAAGCAAATCTGTTTCAAGGCCGTATCTCCGATCGTTTAAATAACGTGGGTTTCTGCATACCCTGTCCTACCACTTGAATGTGGCCTATCCCCCGTTTTCCTTCCAAACGTTTGGGTTGATCCAAATCCAACAGTTGCTGCGTGGCGAAGTGTATCCGGTTAGTTCCTTGGAATTGAATCACAACAACACCCGCCAAGACCTGGAAGTGTATTTTCGTTTCCTGGTGACCAGTGAAGCATGGAGAATTTAAATATGGACAAAACTAAGTGTATGCTTATCGGTAGTAATAGGAAACGCGAAAGTAAAGTAGCTTTGACTGTCT
>JANSTR010153774.1:0-10638 GCA_025434805.1 Antipathozoanthus remengesaui
AAAGTTCCGAGTTTGAAAATAAGTTTTTGTTCCTTTCTTTTGCGAGATTCATTAGAGCCATTGTGTTGAATGATGCCACTGATTTACATCGCTTGAAAAGAGTGTCCCGGGAGACTGAAATGACTATTGATTTGGATAGGAAGAATCATTGTTGCGGGACATCTAAGATGTTCCAAAGAGCGATCACCTAGTTTTCTGCCAGTTTCGCCAATGCAAAGCTTTTTACAGACTGAACAGGAAATACAATAAAGTAAACAGGACGTGTGAATGATGCAGCTAAAACGATCATGAACTGCGCAAGCGTGAGCAGGACCGGCAATTTGCGCGCACCATTCATCAATCTCACTAAATATTTCACTGAGCCTTTGCGAAATTAAGTACCCGCAAGAATAAGTATCAATAACTAAAGGTATGTTTTTTCTTTGTTATCGTTCTAACTAATAATTGGTACCTGCACCCCCGTAACCCGATGGCGGGCCTGTGTTAGTAGATGGTGTTTTGCCCTCTCGATGAGTCCAGTCGAATTTGTCGTCTGTAGCTTGCTTCCAGTTGCACAGTCCCGTCTGAAACGTACACGCCAAGGAGTTCTGGGCTGAGAGCAAAGAAGAATTTGTTATTAGTTAGGGTTAGTTATACCCAAATATTTGGGTAAAGCTTCAGAGTGTTGACATTGGCCTGGCAACTAAGACAACTAAGTATGGTACCTGCCAATAATTTTGGCGAGAATTAAGAAAAAATTCAGAACTGGCCCAATGTTTGTTTCCCGTTGAGATTGCTTTCTACCTAAGAAATCGAAGTTCCAAAAATTCTAAGTTCCAGTAACTCCCATGTTAACGGGAAGAGAGCAAATCCGAATGACGTTCACTTGGAGAGGCTGTGTAATAACTCCAAACATAAGAGAATATATCCATCTACCCAATTCTTCACCTCACAACGTGAAAGAAAATTGTTAATAATATTATCCTGAAGTTTGAAGAGATCGTGTGTGTCAGTTATTCGCATCGTAAATGGAAGTTATCTTAAACAACCAAAAATCTGGCTTTAAGCGAAAGTTTAGGTGTCATTTCCGCCCAAAATAAGTCATTAATCGTACATTTAACTACTTGTTATGCTTTGTTTATCTCACAAAGTTTAGAATTGTGCATGAAATATCGAATTCCGCGATCGATCAAAATCCAGGCAGATATGAGAGCCCTCTAAACAACTACATGTTTTCAAAATTGAGCTAATATAATTGTAAAAAAACGTTGTTGCCAAAAGAAACCACCGAACAAGAAGGTTGTTAGACACATGTCTCAAGAAAAGCTTCATCGTTAAGACTTGTTGTGTCTAACAATCTTCTCTTGAATATTCTTGCATGTCTCATTACATGTATATCGACAGTCCAACAGCATATTGTTTTCTAGCTAAAACAATCTATATTCCTCTGTTATTCAATAGAGAATTTCTCAGTAATTTTATCTGACTTTTCACTAGCCAAGTACCTACATTAACATTTCGTTTAAGTTTTATCGCACCGGCGACACCGATTAAAGTCGTTCCAATTCGGAGTTAAGACTTTAAGAGTTGGTCAGTTTCCAAGCACGGTGCGTTGTGAAGTAGAGAAATAATTTATTTCCGACCGAGTTAAGAATTAGCCAGATGTACCAGGCAACAAAACTTTGCCTTTATCTACCAGAAAAGTCTTGCCTATCATAGTCTGGCAGACTCTAAAAAAAACAATATATACTTACCTTCATTTTCACCGAGGGACGAGTCCAAATTCGCAACAACAACCTAAAATGTTGCAGAAGTCAATTACAGTTTAATGTTTCTAGTTCTAACACAATTCAAGATGCTTATGAATTTTACCTGAAAGAATGCCACTAGTCGCAATATGATGGTCATTTCCATATCACGATGAAATTATGCTTGTTCCCAGTCGTTTTGTATCTACAAACATTTACCAACTGACTGCAACGCTGCTCCTATTTTAAATATTTTGCCATTATGCTCCAGTAAACCTCAATAATCCACGTGTTTTTAGTAAGAAGATTAGTTGCTGAAACGGTATAACTAGAAATGTAGTATTTCTACCACTTGTTGAAGGATTAAGACTTAATCCACGAAAACCACCTGCAACTTTGTCGACAGGCCTCAACGGCAGCAACTACTATTTGTTTGTACGTACGTTTTTATGAAAAAATAGATATTACAGGAGTTAATCTAATTTAATACATGTATTACACAAATTACAATTTCCTAAAATTTTATTGGTATATTCACTTAGGAACTTTTCAATTACAATTTTCAATTCACAATGTGCGCGATAGGTTTCCACAATTGTTAAATTAGTACATAGTGGTAGAATAGTGGGAACATAGCCTGTGATAATCCTGAAGCGTTCTAGGATAAACTACAGAATTATACAATTCTATACTTTTGGCACACAGTAAATGCAATCACTCACTGAGACTCAAGGCTCAAGTGGAGCGGAAAGCTCATAATCATGTCCATGAACTGTATAAGTGATGTATCAAAAGTTTAGAATTTACAAACTACATGTCACAGATAAACTTTCATCAAGATCCCTTAAGATCTAGTGTTTAATTGGCTATCGAAGTCTGTTCATCAATCACGTGACCAAAAGCGTGAGCCGACGAATACTTACTTACGAAACTCTTCAGAACATTGCAGATGGCGACGAGTTATGATAAACTGAGGGAGAGATCATTACAAGGAAATCTGAGAACGAGGACTGGAGATTTCCCTGTAATAACTGAAAGAACAATGTTAACAAGTATATGACGTTTTTGACATTCTTACGCGACCCGCACGGAAAAAGAAATTTAGTTAGCGAGAGATCCCAGATAAAATTTCATAGTGTCTGGTCATTTTGAAATTACCATATAACAGCTTTTGTTGTTTTGCGGCCCTATGCCCCACTGGGGGCCACAAGGACTGAGAGAGCTAGAGAGAGAGAACTTTTGTTGTTAAGAGCCAATCAGAGAGTGAGTACTATCGTAACCATATAACAAAATTTTGTTATTTGTTTAATCGATTATTTTCCCCTTTGTCAGAGTAAACTTTAAAAGCTGATCGGGTTTACCGCTTCACAGGTTTATCCCGTAACCAGACAGGTTCCTTGGTTTTTGACAAAAACGTTTTCACAGACAAATTAAATTTGTTTCTAAAGTTTCGCTAAAGCCTCAATCAAATTTAAAGTGTTTTTCGTTAATATAAAGTTTATTTTGTTGAATATTTTTTATTGTTACTATTACAGTGTATTGTTGTTCTTGTTATGCAAATGTCGATGTTAAATGTTTGTACAGTCTGTAGACTAATAGAATTTTAAAAGAAATAAGTATGCACCGATATTCAGTATATGAAGCACTGGCATGGGGTCCCAAGAACGCCTTCAAAAATTGCTTTAACCTCGATCAAATTACAACAACTCAAGTCATATGACCAACTCTCGTAAATTGTCCCTAATAAGAAACCAAATCAAGATCTGCAAACTGTCCAGGTGATCCCTATAGCCTGCATGCAGACGTTGCTTCTCCTTCGCCCTGGGGAGCGCTCGGAGTGTTTTTTCTGATCGAGAGCTCCTCAGGGCGAAAGAGAATTAATTTGTGCTAGCAAGCTAGGCAATTACCCATCCAAATTGAGATTCCATTCTAACGGAAATCAATTCATACAGGTAATTATGGAAGTGTTTATGACAAAAGAAAAACACTAAAACTTAAAAATCATGGTTTTTGAGTGGTAAGGCATATACTGTTATTGAACACCTATAGCTAATCGTGGAGTGGACACCTATAGCTAATCGTGGAGTTGTAAAAGTGAGAGCATCTACATTGAAACGACGCAACTTTCAGCTGAGTTTATTCAGTTACTGTTTTCTGAACCATATCTGAAAGCAATGAAATCATCCTATCGGTTTTCAAAGCCACAAATACAACTGAATTCATCGGTTTTACTTTTCATAGAAGAAAGTCTACAGTTCATGAAATGAAATCAATCAATCAATCAGCGAGTACATGTGTCTTCTGCTAGTCGGATAGTGGAGTTAATTTTTCACGTGCCTCAAACTCATAGAGTTTAGTTAGAAGTTTAATGCATACAAACTGAACATCAACCCAATTGCTTGTGTATAAAAGGCAAATTTTTTAAATACAAAGTTTTTTTTTAGGATAATGCTTTGGTATATAGTGACTTGAAAGAGTTGCAAGCTTCTATATAACAAAGATTTTTCACTGTAACACGTTAATAATTTACTTTGAGAGCAGGTGAAAGCAAGAGGCAGGTACTGAGGAACAAAAACATCTGAAAGCAACTTCCTTTGATAAGGTATCTCGTCGAATCTCATTTTAAGTCAAACAGGTGGTTCTTATATTTCCTGTAGATCGCAACGTGCATATTCGCACGAGCCCAAAATTAGCGGCAATTTATAGCACAGCAAAAATATATGGAGTTGGTTTCTTAAAGCTAGTTTTGACACTGTTCGTAAGGAATGCCTCGAGTTGGAATTATTCTTGTCGCTCTTAATATTCTTAATGTTGCCGCGTGGGTCACAGATAAGAAGTATATGAGCATGTCTTGTGAAAACGGTGTATGTTATCGACCACAAGACGCCGGTCCGTGCACCATGGACGATGATGAAACAAGACTTTATCGCTGGGAACCAATAAAGGTACGATTACTAACCCTCTACCCCTAAAGATTTGCGTTTTAAAGACATTCAGTTGAACAGGCCTGCTTCATTCTATTAATAAGTTATACTTTATTGATTTTGCGTGGGACGCCATAGATTACTACAATGAAATGGAGCCTCCAAACACTCGTACAAGAAATTCAAGTTTAAATCGCAACTCAGTTGTTGACAACCAGGTGAAGAGCTTAGAAATATATCTTGCTATAAGAAATATGCTACTTTATAAATATAAAACAAAACAGCGGGGCCCCTTTATTGGGTAAGACAAATCAAATGGTACGTACATGGTACAATTTCCGAATCCAAAACCAGACGGGCCGATTTGTTTAGGTAATTGTTGTAATTGTAATTTGTTTGCTGTTCCTTTGACATAAACCACAATTACAATTCAGATTCCTTTGATATTCGTTCACAGAAAGGCCATGTGCGGGAGCTCGAGCTGGAGCCAGGCAAAAAGTACAAGATGATTACCAGGGCTGTAAAACCACCTCTTTTTGGTAAATCGCTGTTTTCTTGTCTTATATTGTGTGAAACAGTCAAGATTATTATTCATTCTCTTCCTCGTCCTCTCCCTTGTCTTTCATATTGCCAGTATCCATCTGTACATAAAACTGTAAGACATCTAATGTAACTCTGGAGATACAAAACATTAAAATTGTTGTTGTTTATCCTTGTCTTTGTTCTATTCCTCGTCTTCTTCCTCTTCCCTGTCCTCTTCCTATTTTTCGCCTTTGTTTTCGTCTCCTTCCTCTTCCTTGTTCCCGTCCTCGTCTTCTCTCTCTCCCTCTTGTTCTTTTCTCGTCCTCATCCTCTTATCGTCCTTTTCATCGTCTTCTTTCTCATCATCTTACTCATCCTCTATGTCTCCAGCCCCAATTTTTATCGCAGTCCTTGTCTCTGTTCGTTAACCGTTGTATTTATCACCGTCATTTTTCTTGTTCTTGTCAGTTGTTTAAAGAAGTAAACATGATTACGGCCTATCTTTGGACTATTCCCATATATTCATGACGCGTCTTTTCTTTTCAGAAATTCCTGGGTTCCTATCAGACGAAGAATGTGATGAAGTGATTGATATTGCCGAAGCAACCGGTCTGTTTGGAAGCCACTTGCACGCTGACTCCATGATGGAAAAACGACAGAACAAAATCAAAGGTACACAAGAAGCCTTAGCAGCTTTAGCTAAAAAGTAAAATTATCAGGTTTGTGATGTATTCTATGTTGTAAATATATAAGGTTATTCTTCAGTAGCATAGATTGAAGCCACGTATTGGGAGCAACTCATATATAAGGAGAGCAAGGACGGCTCGGCCCAAGCCTGAGTTATGTTGAAACGAGGTTGTACTTTAGTAATATAGATAGGAAACAATGCGATTTAATTTCCAATAAAGATATAATAATAATAATAATTTAAAAAATTTTATTATACGCTTTTATTATGAAAAATATTCTAAAGCGCTTTACAGTTAAAACATGAAAGTAGTTATATTTTGAAATACTAATAAAATTAAAATTAAGAATTGTAACTGATTTAAAGTGTAGTAAAGTACTTAAACGTTTATTTGGAAAGGTTATAAGTTAATTTAAAATGTGTTTTAAATTTACATTTAAACCAGTCCACGGTTTTGCTTGCTCATATAGTTAGTGGCAAACTGTTCCATACTTTGGCCCTGCATTGCAGAAAGTTCGATCACCAAATATAATGTTTTACTCGAGGAACATCTAAAAGAAGCTGGAACAAGATTCTGCGTTCAATCTGGGGCACGTGCAAGCACACATATTTCTGAATATTCCACTCCTCACCAAGTAGTGCAAAGAAGGTGGAATTAGTTTCTCCAGCAAATACTAATTTATATCTATTTTTTAAAGGTCAGTCAAAAACTGCAGCAGGGTTGTTTCGTAGCTGGGATATCAATAACGATAATATAATCACAAAAGACGAGGTGAGTTTTAAATGCGTTTATAATCTGGTTGTACTGTACACCCAATCAGATAAAACTAAAATGACGTATTAACTATTTCCTTTGCTAAGCAAGTAATGACATTTGCAATGACAATCTCACTGATTTGTTGAACTATTCCTCATGAAATACAGCAAAATTGTGAGTTGCAAACTTCATAATTGCTTTGACCTGTGCATTGCATTTGTGAATGCTAGTTTAAATATATGTTGGTACTTAATTGAACCCTTAACCCTTAAACGGGCAAGGGAGGTTCGTCGAACCCCATGCACCACTACTCGATTTTGTTGTGATTATTTCTAGGTATTCTGAAATTTCCGGTTTATAGTAGCTACTATTTTATAGGTAATAACCTTCGGGAAGAGCTACAAGTTTCTCTATATGGAACACGATGAGGTGGATCAGATGTAAGTACAATGTTTGCATCTATTATTACATTACATTACATTACATTACGTTACATTACGTTACGTTACATTACATTACATTACGTTACATTACATTACATTATATTACATTACGTTACGTTACTTCACATTACATTACATTACGTTACGTTACATCACATTACATTACGTTACATTACACTACATTACACTGCACTACACTGCACTACACTGCACTGCACTACATTACATTACATTACATTACATTACATTACATTGTGTTATTGTGTTGTAATGTATTGGATTGGATTGGATTATGTCTGCATTTGTTTTGTTCTTCATCGTAGTTGAAACTAATATGCTCTCTTCAACTGAACCGCGACACAGGCTTCTAATGCTCTATCACAATAACAAATACATGTTATTATACATTTACTTCGCCTATGGTTGGTTTTTTCATTAGGATCAAGACGCTGGAATTAGTGGAGTTTGATAATGGTAAGTCGGCTAAATTTCATTTGAACTTAACGTGCATCTATTTGTATTCAGTAAAGGGCTGAAAATAAACTCAAGGAATTATTTTCCTTTATAGTTTTAGTAGCTGCGATTACAATATAATGAAGAAGTATTGAATATATTATGCATAACTAAGATAACAATATTATATTATATATATATAATATATATATATTATTCCATTCATTTAATACACCATTTTGCTAATGCAAATTTTTGCTAGATCCAGTCCCTGTAGGGGGCAAAAAGTTATTGCTCGGTCAAATTTTGGCTTGTTAATTCAACATAAACATTGCATGGATCTAGCAAAAATTTGCATTAGCAAAATGGTGTATTAGCAAAGTGTTTTTAAAAATATGTAGTTTAGATAGACGTAATAAATTGAATGGCCGACTGTCACGTTCTCAGAAAACACTTGAAAATTTTTGTATTGATAACTGCGCAATATAAATGCGATATATTATTATTAAAAAAGAATTTTATTATTGTGACCATCCTAAATAAGAAGATAGACTCTAGTGATCTCGCTCGGCATGTCAGATGTAATTATTTACTCAGTTGTGACATAGTGGATGTTAGGACTCATTGATAAAAGTCAAAATCTATGTGCTCTCACGGAGCAAGCTATCAGCGAATATCAACGTTCTGTTTGATGATTATAACCGTATCAAAACATTCCCACTCTTTTAGGTGGGGTACATTTCGATGAGTTTCAGTCTCTCCCCACGGCCGCCATTGACCAATATATGAACGATTTAAAGGAGAAACACCCCAAACACAGAGACCGCTTTAGTAACCAGGCCTGGTTGCATCAGACTGGACGGGTTCACCCAGTCCTTAAATGGTTACGAAAAAGGTACATTTTTTACATGTCAAACGCTACTTTGTTTAAACGAATAATGTGATATTTTCCGGTAGTAGAATACCGTATATACTGTTTAAAAAAAGTTTGCTTTCTAAAATCATAACCCCACAACAAATTAACATACGACTGAGAAGAATTCTGGGTATGTACGAGTATCCGCTGTTAGGTATGTACACCTGGGGAATACATAGCAATACTTTCCTGGGTATGTACGAGTATTCGCTGTTAGGTATGTACACCTGGGGAATACATAGCAATACTATCCCATAAAGACACCACTGCAATGCAACAGTGTCGGGATGTTCTGTAAGCATATTTATAAGTGACACTGGATACCCAGAATACTCTCGGTCGCATGTTCTGTCTTTTTATTGATGCTCTCAAAAATGCATAATTATGCATTTCATTGATATACGTAGTCAGATAACTTTGAAGGTGATTGTAGGAGTAACTTTCTAAGGTTATTTTTATTATATTGAACGAATGAAGCGAGTACAACTTGTGGTCTTTGACTACTGTTTATCCCCAAATGGGTTCGGATGAATATTTGATTATTCATATTTATTAACTGGTGAAGATGATCAGTGCAGATTTTGGACTTTTTCTAGACGTTTTTGGAAAGGCAGCGATGTTTTAGTTGGGGTGGTGGGTGTTGTCATAGTAACGGCGTTCTAAATGAATCATTTGTCATTTTTTAGTATTATAAAATGAAATCAAGTTAAACTATCCACTTCAGAGCGAAGTAAAATTGGGTTAATATTAACTGGGGTACATATATGACGTCATGGAATTGTGCAATAGGACCCTGACATAAAATCCAAGATGAAGAAGGATGACGTCATTTTGACGTCATGAATAGTAGTTGACTTCTATTCTGGTTATTTATTTGATGTTAGTTTATTTAGTCTAATTCTACTGCGATAATTACATCAAAATAATTCATTGAAAGCAAACTTTCGTTTTCGTCTTTTTCCTACAGAATTGGGAAATTAACGAAATTATCACCAAAACTAGTTCGCGGAAGTGAGCCTCTTCAGGTAATCAAATGCCAAGTGCAACAGTTTACAAGGGTTCCGTTAAACTAAAGATTAAACTAGTTACACAGTCTATTCTGTTGGCCGGGTACTCTTCAAATTATTAGTCAGACGTATCCGTAAATGTTAATCGTTACCAAAAGCAGTCACAAGGTTCGAGTTAAATGTGTTTGAGCAAAGTGATTTTGTCTTTTCTTTAATCTGAACTTTTTTGAAAAAAGTGGAAAGAATACCTTACAAATATTTGAAATGTAATTGTTATATTTTTTCAATTGTGTTAAGTTTGTTTTTTAATTCAAGCAATGTCTGTTAGTTTACAAACTGTTTTTGTTCAAATACGCTTATTTATGGACACCAGCATCTCACTTGTTTATACAGGTGGTAAAGTACGATAAGTATGGACATTATAACGCTCACCAGCATCTCACTTGGTTATACAGGTGGTAAAGTACGATAAGTATGGACATTATAACGCTCATTTCGACGGACAACCAAAGAGAACTTTCAAACATCTGAAATGTTGCCACTTGAATATAGCTGGAGTAAAAAAGGGAAGATGTAGACTTTGCAGGTATGTACGCTTGAGTATATATGTATATTTAGAAAGCATGTACTAGTTATTTTAAAAAAAGTAAAGTAAAAGTAAAGTGGTACATTTATAAAGCGCTTTTTCCGTATGAAGATGCTCAACGGGCGCTTTACACAGGGACCCCGCAGCATTTTATTAATGCGGACGGCTAGCTCGCGCGTACCTATGGTTCCACGCAATGAACGCCGTAGGCGCGCGCATTCTAGGGGACCCAAGGCTAGACAGGCTCATTTGAGAGAGAATTGAGGAAAAGAGAGGGGGGGGGGGGGGAATTACAGTTACGTTCAAAAATCATGCTTTTGCTTTCATTACACTTTTTATTAAAAATACAAAATTTTGGAAAATTATCAGGGAGGTAAAGCCGCTGCGTGGTCACTGTTACGATCAGGTTACCCCCAGCGGACCGGAAGCATATTTAGGAGCCTCTGGCAACCGCTTCAAAGCGGTCCTATGCTGATACTCATTTTACCGACCCCGGAAGGGTGGAGATCTGACTGAACTTTAGCGGGAAAGAAGATCGCATAAATATTGAACTATCGACCACGCCGGGAATTGAACCTGGGACCTTTAGGTTGAGAGGCAGAAATCTTACCATTG
>JANSTR010153785.1:0-10637 GCA_025434805.1 Antipathozoanthus remengesaui
GGGATTCCATTGAAGCGTTGCTTAGCAGTGACCATTGGTAACTAGGAAGAAACCACGTGTGCAATGATTGACTGGACAGTCACTATATAAGAGATTGTAACTACGACTTCATTGCCAGTCTATTCCTCACCAATCCTTGTAAGGAGTTTGCTAGCGTAGTCTTGCAAATAAGAACGTTGGACCCGATACCATCTGCCTCCGAGTGAGTTGTTGCCTACCGAAGAGAGAGCTAACAAAACCCCATATCACACTTTTATGCTGGAACTTTCTGTCTGAATCAAACAGTGACATTCTATGGCCACAACTGGACACAAGACACTAAAGAACAGCTGCAAATCAAGTAATCGTATACAAGTGTGTTCGTTTGGGGCAAACTAAGGAAAAATAAAAGTAGGATTGTATGAGGAACCCATCCCTCCATATTGGTACATTTGGAAATCATTCTGTTTATTCTGATCCAGAATACTTTTCAATTCTTAAGAATGCACCTTCCCAATGATTATCTTTGAATGCAAAAATTTCACAATGCATTTATTTTGCGAAGAGTTATAACTCTTTTTAATTATTTCACGCAAAGTTACGCCGAGGTAGAAAAACACTTTTCCAATTGAATTATTGATTCACAACTTATTACAAATAATTTTATTTGTGATCAGTGCCTATGGAAAACTCCTGCCTAAAGTAAATCTGGCATTCCCAAGAATAGATAAAGCTTTCTCAGGGTAACGCTGACTATGATGTTAACTCAGTGTATTTCTTGCTTTGAAACATATAGGTGAATTAACTCCTTCAGTAGCAACAGTTATCAGCTGTTATCTGGGTAAGTCCCGGGCGCTCATTGTAACTTAGGATAAAGAAATATCAAAGAAACCTCACTCACTGATTGTCTCCTACTGAAGCCATATTGGAATTTAAGAACGGCGCGAACCTGGTTTCTACTAAAGACCAATTTTCAAAGCAATTGCGAAATCGAGTGCCGCAACTTTCGAAGTCAAATTTTTGACGAATTTATATGAACACTTGCAATGTATGTAACCAAAAGAATACAATTCTAAGAGAACGCGACTTTTATAAAGAGTCTGTTCCCATGATAATTACTATTTTAAGAAAAGAAGCTATTTTTATATGCAACACGATTGGTTCCTTTTGCACACGTGACATTCGGTCAAGCATTTTAGGGATAAGATGGCCGACTTGAAGTGGAGTTTGCTGATTTTTTGTTCATAAATTAAAATGACTATTTAACAGCTGTCACATCAAAATAATCACGCAAGACACGGTACTCTTGGTTTATAGTTGTATGTGATAGGTCGATACAAGAGAGTCACTGCACATCTTGTGCCAAATCAGTTTCAGATTCAGATCAGACAAACTACAGACAGAACAAGTACGCGATGATGTTGATGATGAAAAGTATTGCCTCTTTCTTCGTGTTCTACTGCAGACGATGATTCTGAATAAATGTCGTCTGAGGAAAAAAGACCATGCATGAAAAGTCATTGGAGTTGGTGCTGTAGGTCTCTCCAACTCGGCAACTAGCCGCTGCGTCCTCACGTCGGACAAGAGTCAAGACCACCAAATTACTTACTCGGAAATAAATAGAAGAGTTTTCTTAGAACTTGAAGACAAAAAATGATAATTATAAGTTTGTTATGGCAAAAGTTTTAAACAAAGCTGCAGACATCAACGTTTTTCCTTCAAGGACTTAAAACAAGCTTCCGACTTTAAACAAGCTTCCCGAAATGGTCGACGAGATGGTGAATGCCTTTGTTGTTTTATTTTTAATATGGACGATTCAGAGAAAAGGCTCAATTTGTTTAAAGTTGGTCACAACTCCTGCTTACTTTCATGACGAACTCTGTGTGGAGCGACATATACAAAAGTTGCTATACGAAACAGTTTCTCGTGGAGAGCAGCTAATTCAGTTCTATTTTGTTCTGCATAGCTCAACTGTATACGACTTTACTCATTCCCATAGCGAAGTACTATGAGCATTACCAGTAATACGTTTGCAATGGACGTTAAGGTCCAAACGTTTGACAGAATATTTCCACCGTTTAGAAACGCCATATCCCACTCTCAGCAACTTTCAATCTTTCAGTTTTGAAATCAATGTCGCTTGTAGTTTCACAGAAACCGATGTTTTCATTTACGGCACCCTAACAGCATCCATTAAATACACAGAATTTCTAAATCAACTCTAAATATGAAGGCTTTTGAAAGCAACAATAAAGGAATAAATTCAGCTTAATTTTGCATAAATTACCAAATAATGTCAAAAATCTGTACTTTGCCGGTTTCACTGTTTGTACCGTTCACAGACGTTTGCACTTTACCTCTCCTTGTTTTTCAAACACTGATTTCCTTTTAAGCACAGTTTCCTTTAGCTTGTTCTGAACTTTGGTTCATTGAATAAGGCATTCAATATTTTTATAAATTTAGCTTGAGAAATTTAAATGTCACACGCGCCGCACTTTGTGCTAAGTCAAAAAATAGCATCGTTTCCAAAACCAGATCTCAAATAATTATCATGGATCGCGCGGCAATACGAAGATACGTTCTCTTAGGATTATATTTTGTTGTTGTAACTCATAATTTAGTGGTGCAAGAAAAAGAATGTTTAGTTGTGATGCCAAATTATTTGATCAGAATACGTGCACATCGTTTGCTTTTCTGGAATTCCAACATGACGGCTATGTGAAGCCACAAAACAAAAGTTGGAGGTTTTCTTTCATGTTTATTTACCCTGTGTTACAATCCGCGACCGTAGGTAAGTGGTAAAACAGCAACTTGCATGTACCTCGTTAATATGCACCACTGTCGGACGAAGAGGGTAATGGCAGAGCAGCCTTTCTTGAAAATTTAAATCGATTTCCCGTAGGTTCGAATCCCATGTATTTGACATCAACGGTGTCTCCAACACTGAACAAATCACTCACTTTAGAAACCTACATAAAAGAAAATTGAAAGTGAAATATGTCAGGAAAGGGAAGCAAAGTAATTGAAGTTAAACACCGAGAGAAAAAAAAAATGAGCTTGGTAACAGAAACTCTATGACGAATCTATTACCCATATAGTCTGACAAATTTATACTAAAAAGCAATTACTACGGGCAGAGTACATGAACTAAACTACACAGTCACGTATAAAACATACTGTGTCATTCTGTGCATCTCACATCTTGGAGGTTGACAAGGTGGTTTCATACAGATTTTAATTTTTCTTCTTAAATTATCAAGTCAAATTATCCGTGTTTTTCACCTACAAGCCCCATCCAGTCTTGCACGTACTTACGCCATCAGTCTTCACAACTTTTACACTTCTCTCCAATTCTAGTACTCTTCTCCAACTCTTCGACACAGTTCCAACTATAGGAACCACCTCTAACTCGATTCATTTTCAACTCAATCATCCGCTTCTAACTCTAGTATCCACACTAGGATCCACCTCCAAATCGAGGAGCCATCTCCAACTCGAGGATTCACCTCTAACTCTAGGAACCACCTCCAATTATAGGAACCACCACTAACTATAGGAACCACCTCCAACTATAGGAACCACCTCCAACTATAGGATCCATTTTCAACTGTCTAACTCGATGATTCGTCTCTAACTCCAGCATCCACTTCTAACTCTAGGATCCCCCTCCAAATCTAGGAACCAGGATTTACCTCCAACTGAGGATCCACCACCGAAACTAGGAACTGCCTCCAACAGCTATTAAGGATGCTCCTTAATAATTAGGAAACACCTTTAATCTAGGATCCACCTCCAACTTGAAGATCCATATCGAACTCAAGGATCCACCTGTAACATGAGAATCCATCTCCAACCCTATGTTCTCCCTCCAACTCAAGGTTTTACCTCCGAAGCTTTGTATTTTTCTCCTCCTCAAATTCTTGGATCCTAATGCAAATCCAACTTGATTCAGTACAACAATTTATTGAAGAAAAGGGAATAAAACACTTACCCTTCTATGGTCCAGCTGACTCACGTGTACAAGGACAGTGGGGGTGTTAGGAAACATTTCCAAGATCAACCCATAATCCCTGCAATGTCGGTAAAAACCAAAAGCAAAATGAAATCCTCTGTGACTATACCTACTTCGTTACAGAAGATGCTGACAGTATTCAACTACAAGAGGTTTTCTTCCCATATCTGAAATGGTTGTAGTGTCCTACTTAGATACTTAAATGAAGTTTCCATTATTTAGCGCACTATTTAGCGAAGCTAATGTCTCGGGTGGGGTCAAAGGTTACAGTCGCCTAAGATGGTTCGGCATTCCTATGGTATCAAGACAGAGTGCAGAGGCGGACCTGAATTGGTCCAGGATTTTGGCGTTTAAAACAGAAGCAGCTAAAGAGTTCCAGGTTCTTAGTGTTTGAGGAAAGAAAGAGTAGGAGAAGGCAAGCACGTTACTCTGTAATTGACTGTATTTGTGAGGATTGCTTCTTGTATGGCGGGGATTTTCTATGACATCGGCAGGGAATGGAATGTTGACCAGGTTGTGCCGGATTTTGCAGAACAAGTCAGCTTGTGCCAAGAGGCAGGTGGTCCAGTTGACCAAAGATACGACATCAGAAGAGCTGCTGCAGGGATCATAGGTGTTGGTTACAAACCGTGCAACATTCTTCTGTAGCTGCTCCAATTTGGAGACATCGCTATCAATGTAGGGGCTCCATGCGGATGACGCATATTCGACAATTGGGTGCAGCCACAAATCTAATGGCATTTTACGTTTAAAACAAAATTTCCACATCTAACATAGTAATAACTTCCTCATGCTGTAGTCAAACCACAGTCACGACAGAAACATCGGCTTTTTTTCTTCTGTAGAACAAAAAATAATTCCTGATCCCACATCGTACCTGAGTTCTACAATCTTCGCAGAATAAATTGAGCCCACTTCAAGTTTATCACGGAGCACTTGAATCCCATTCTCCTGTTATCAGGTAAGATAAGGCACAGAAATATTAGAATTTTAATATCATATGTAAGCATAAAGCATAAACCTGTGTCACTTCGCTCAAAAAATGTCTGAGCCAAGTGACTCAGCTTTATGCTTTCATATCCATTTCAAATGGATGTAGAATGTTCCGGAATGAACAACAAATACATATTGAACTAGCCCAACCTGACCAGAAATGATTTCACGAATTTTGTTCACTATTTCCTCTAACGAAGCAGAATTGGGTGCACAAACCTGAAATTCGCCCTCGCCAACCTGCTTGATTGTAGAACCTAGAATAGAAAAGAGGGAATATAGCCATAACGAAACGATTATGAACATTATTATATTGTTGTTAAGTCATTTTAATTCTTTTTAATGCACTTCCCTCGGAATTCAGGAACATTTTAGTTCTTAAAAGGACTATGGATCCTCCTGCAAATCTATAAAATCTCTCTTATGAGCATGAAAACAAACGTGCTACACCTCACTAACCTGTTTCATCTTGCAGTCCTATCATAACATATCCCCCAGCACCAGTTAACTTGCCTCGTTTCGTGGCAGGAACATGTACTGTGTCTAGTTGAAATAAAATATTCTCAGTATTCTTGATATTTAGAATCTCTCGTTAAATTGAAATGAATTTGCTGCCACTTACCAACAGCCGGCATGTTATTCCGCATATGTTGCCTTGGTTCCTGAACTGCTGAGTCCATTATATCCAACACCTTTATCCTGTCCTCTGGATCAAACACAGATCAATATGAGTTGGCGATAATAATTACTGAAAACACAAAGTAACACAAATACTGTTTACAAGTTTTGTTAAGTAGTATTAGCAATATTAACTGAAATACTGAAATTATATTATGCACTTATTGTCTAGTTTTCAGAAAAACAGTTATATTTCCCTGAGAGTGCTGATATCTCCCGAGACGAAAGTTGACGAGATAGGGAATAGAAATAGCAGGACACGAGGGAAAAGAAAACTACTTGTTTCACGCGAGAGCAAAGTGTTTTCTTATATAGATAAACTTTAGTTTCAACGGAGACAACGCATTGTACGAAAGCAAAAACTTGTGCTTTCATTTGCAAACTGGTAGTACTGTCCAGCCCACTATCAAAGCCACGCCACTTTATACCATGCGATGATCACATGTAGTTATTTCCCGATCGGTTTTCAACTCAACACTTGTTGTCCACTTAGATACATATGAATGTACTCAAGGCCACGTGACCAAAAATCAACCAATAGAAACCCCTGTTTTGTTGAGTAAGAATCCTGGGTTCTGATTGATAGATTCAAATTTGCGTGCCAAAACCACGGTTTCTGATTGGTTGAGGATGGCATCAACGAGTTCAAAATTAATCGATAACGATACATGTTTAAACAATACCAAACGGTATTCCTTGTAGCTGGGTTGGGTATAGAGGCTGTAATTCTTTGCCTGGTGCTGAACGCTGTGGGACTGGGTTACCCTCGTGGTACGGGTTTCCTCCAAAGGAGCATGCAATTCTTCACATTTTAGCGAAGCATTCTGTTTATTCTGATCCAGAATACCTTTCAATTCTTAAAATCCTCAGACGCATCACCCTCCCAATGATTATCGTAGAATGCAAAGATTTCACAATCATTTATTTTGCGAAAAATAACTCTTTGTATTTATTTCAGGCAAATTACACCGAGGTAAAACAACACTTTTGCAATTAAATTATCGATTCACACCTCATTAAACACAATTTTAATTGTGATCAATGCCTCTGGAAAACATCTGACTAAAATAAAACTAGCATTCCAAATAATAGATAAAGCTTTCTAAGGGTAACGCTGACTATAATGTTAACTCAGTGTATTTCCTGCTTTGAAACATATAGGTGAATTATCTTCTTCAGTAGCAACAGTTATCAGCTCTTATCTGGGTAAGTTCCGGGCGCTCAATGTAACTTAGAATAGAAAAATATCAAAGAAACCTCACCAACTGCTTGTCTCTTACTGCCTACGAACGTGGGTTGTACTAGAGACCAATTTTCAAAGCAACTGCGAAATTGAGTGCCTCAACTTTCGAAGCGAAATTTCTGACGAATTTGTATGAACACTTGTACATGTAACTCACAAAGTACTGGTGCAAGAAGAAGAACGCTTCAGAATAAGTGGGCACCGTTTATTTACAATTCCAACATGGCGGCTATGCGAAGCTAAAAAACAAAGGTGGACGTTTTCTTTCATATTTATTTTACCCTGTGTTACAATCCGCTACCGTAGGTAAGTGGTAAAAACATAAAATTGCATGTACCTCGTTGATATGCACCACTGTCGGACGAAGAGGGTAATGGCAGAGCAGCCTTTCTTGAAAATCTAAATCGATTTCCTGTAGGTTCGAATCCCATGTATTTGACATCAACGGTGTCTCCAACACTGAACAAATCACTTACTTTAGAAATCTACATAAAAGAAAGTGAAATATGTCAGGAAAAAGGAAACAAAGTAAATTAAGTTAAACACAAGGAGAAAAAGAAAATGAAGCTTCACCTTGGTAACAGAAACTCTATGACGAATCTATTACCCATAGTCTGACAAATTTACACTAAAAAGCAGTTATAACGGGCAGAGGAAACACATTAATTCATTACATGAACTAAACTAAACAGTCGCGTATAAAAAATATTGTATCATTCTGTGGATCTCCCCTCTTGGAGATTGACAAGGACGTTACAGACAGTTTTATTCTCCTCCAATTATCAAGTCAAATTATCCCTGTTTTTCACCGACAAGCCCTATAAAATCTTCCACGTACTTACCTCATCAGTCTTCACAATCCTTTACACTTCTCTCTAATTCTAATACTCTTCTTCAACTCCTGGATACATCTCCAACTATAGAAACCACCTTTAACTCAATCCATTTTCACCTCGATGATCCGCCTATAACTCTAGCATCCAGCTCTAACACTAGGATCCACCTCCAAATCGAGGAACCATCTCCAACTCGAGGATCCACCTCTAACTCAAGCAACCACCTCTAACGCTAGGAACCACCTCCAACTATAGGATCCACCTCCAACTATAGGAACCACCTCCAACTATAGAAACCACCTCCAACTATAGGATCCATTTTCAACTGTCTAACTCAATGATTCCCCTCTAACTCCAGCATCCACTTCTAACTTTAGGATCCTCCTCCAAATCTAGGATCCAGGATTTACCTCCAACTGAGGATCCACCACCGAAACTAGGAACTGCCTCCAACAGTTATTAAGGATCCTCCTCAATAAGTAGGAAACACCTCTAATCTAGGATCCACCTCCAACTTGAGGATCCATATCAAACTCAAGGATCCACCTGCAACTCGAGAATCCATCTCCAACCCTAGGTTCTCCCTCCATTTCAAGGTTTTACCTCCGAAGCTTTGTATTTTTCTCCTCCTCACATTCTTGGATCCTAATGCAAATCCAACTTGATTCAGTACAACAATTTACTTGAAGAAAAGGGAATAAAACACTTACCCTTCTATGGTCCAGCTGACTCACGTGTACAAGGACAGTGGGGGTGTTAGGAAACATTTTCAAGATCAACCCGTAATCCCTGCAATGTCGGTGAAAACCAAAAGCAAAATGAAATCCTCTGTGACTATAGCTACTTCGTTACAGAAGATGCTGACAGTATTTCAACTACAAGAGGTTTTCTCCCCATATCTGAAATGGTTGTAGTATCCTACTTAAATACTTAAATGAAGGGTTCGTACCATTTAGCAAAGCTAATGTCTAGGGCGGGGTCAAAGGTTACAGTCGCCTAAGATGGTTTGTCAGTCTTATGGTATCAAGACGGGGTACAATGGCAGAGTTGAAAATTTTGGTCCAGGCTTTTGGCGGTGACAACAGAAGCAGGTAAAGAGTTTCGGATTCTTAGTGTTTGAGGAAAGAAAGAGTAGGTGAAAGCAAGCACGTTACTCTGTAATTGACTGTATTTGTGAGGATTGCTTCTTGTACGGCAGGGATTTTCTATAACATCGGCAGGGAAGGGAATGTTGTGCCGGATTTTGTAGAACACTTCAGCTTGTTCCAAGAGCCGTCGGTTTTCAAGAGTGGTCCAGTTGAGCAATATCAGAAGAGTTGCTGCAGGGATCAGAGATGTTGGTTACAAATTAAACCGTGCAACGTTCTTATCCATCCCTATCAATGTAGGGGCTCCATGCGGATGAAGCATATTCGACAATTGGGCGCACCTACAAAACTAATAAGCATTTTATATTTGAAACAAAATTTACACCTCTAACATAGTAATAACTTTCTCATTCTGTAGTCAAACCACAGTCACGACAGAAACATCGACTTTTTTTGTTCTGCAGAACAAAAAATAATTCCTGATCCCACATCGTACCTGAGTTCTAGAACCTTCCCAGAATAAATCGAGCCCACTTCAAGTTTATCACGGAGCTCTTGAATCCCATTCTCCTGTTATCAGGTAGATAAGGCAAAGAAATATTAGTATTTTAATATCATATGAATGCATAAAGCTGAGTCACTTCGCTCAAAAATGCCTGAGCCAAGTGACTCAGCTTTATGCTCTCATATCCATTTCAAATGGATGTAGAATGTTCCGGAATGAACAACAAATACATATTAAACAAACCCAACCTGACCAGAAATGATTTCACGAATTTTGTTCACTATTTCCTCTAACGCAGCAGAATTGGGTGCAAAAACCTGAAATTTGTTCTCGTCAACCTTCTTGATTGTGCAACCTAGAATAGAAAAGGAGAATACAACCATAACAAAACGATTGTAATTATAATTATATTGTTATTTTATTTAAAAGGTACTTTAATTCTTTTTAATGCACTTCCCTCGGAAGTCAGGAACATTTTAGTTCTTGAAAGGACTATGGATCCTCCTGCAAATTTATAAAATCTCTCTTATGACCATTAAATAATTACTTATTTATATCCATTTGGAAATCACTGGTGATTCCTGCAATTTGATTAGTTTTCAGCTCTAAAGGCACTTCTTTTAAGTCTGTAATAGCACTGTTTTGAACAACCAATCACAAAGCACAAAAACCTTAAACAACCAATCACAATACAACAAAAAGAGAATGCACAGCGTGAGATACCTTCAAAATTATGAAAATTTTGGCATGTCGTTTCTCGTTATAAAAGTTCGATTTCAAAATGGATATAAATAATTGGTAAATTCAACTTCGTGTCTTGCAATTACTAATAGTGGGTTAGGCACACGCGCTCCCGGACAGTGATACAACACGTGGCGAACATGCTTAATATGGTTTGCTATGATACAAGTGGAACTGGTCCTCCAAGAGATAACAGACGAGGTGCTGACGAGAATTACAAACAAAGCACGAGATACCTGGCTGGACAGTCATGCTAGTGTTTTTGGGATAGGCAAGGCTGTGCCGTTTTCGACGTGAGGGTTTGTCACCCAAACACAGAGTCCTACAACCTGACCATTTACCGTCACAAATTTACCGCCAGCATGAAAACGAGAAGAAAATGTTAAATGCGAGCAGAGTATTAGAAGTAGAGCAAGGGATATTTACCCCCTTAGTATTCACTACAAGCGATTTTAGCTTGAACTTTAGCAATTTTATATGTAAATTTATGCATTGTATGTTATTGACAGAAGCAAATTTTCAATACTAGTCTATTTAACCAGATATAAAGTATTATTATTTT
>JANSTR010153796.1:0-10636 GCA_025434805.1 Antipathozoanthus remengesaui
AGGAAATTATTTGAGTTAACTGAGAAAATGCATGCTCAGTACCAGTTCCACCCAATGTGTCAAATACTCTTAGGGATCCCGTATTGATCGCTTTAGCACCCTCCTCCATTTCTTTCAAATCGTAAGAACATTTCCAATTGATGCAAAACATATTTTAATATTAAGCGACAGGGAGGATATTAGATGGCCGCGCAGAGATACGAAATTTCTCTTTCGTGTCTCCAAGCCGCCATGTTCTGTATATTAACTACCAATCATACGTCTGCATTACAGTCACGTGCCGACCCAATATTTGATGATATTGGACAGCATCATATTGGACAGCAAACCATTGGAAAGTCAATGAACCAAAGTATGTGTCTGTAATTTTCTTCGGTATAATAAAGCACTTGTTGGATTCATCCTCGCCCAATGTGGAAATGATATTTAAGTCTCGACTTGTAATACTAGGCTCGACCTACGGTCTCACCCAATATTGAAGTCTCGACTAAATATCTTTCCATATTGGGCTTGGGTTAATCCAATAAGTGTATATTATTATCTTAAATACCAAAGAAATACCAAACCATTCCACTTTAATATATTCTGTAGTGTGAAGGTGCATGCGACATATGTTGTAGCCATAGAGCAGTGATATTTTCATGTGTGAAGGTATGATGTCTTCACTCGAAAGCTTGCCTGGTACTTTATTGGTGAAAACTGTTTACATGTACCGACTACAAGTGATATTCCGCTGTTTGCTCACTACACTTCAGTAGCGGTTTTCAATACCATATTCAAACTTAGAAAGAAACACATGTTCCTTTCTTATCCTAAGCCCGAGGTTCAACCTTACCACATTCTTAATTAAAATTTGACTGTTTGCATCTCGTCGTTTTGGTAAAAAGGTTCTTATAAAACAATAACAGTTACTGTACATCTACAACCATTTATAATGGCAGTCCTGAAAAGGGCTTTCCTGTGTCACAAGGCATGTGTACACATTAAAATAACTATAATTAATATAACTAATATTTGAGTCAGCACTTTAAATCACTTGGTTATGATGTCGGTTGCTAGTGATGTTTTTATTATCTCTCGAACATGACTCCATCATATACAACATGAAATGTTGTATTTCAAGGCAAAATTAGTATGAATAACTGAACAACTATATACAATCTTTGTTACATGTGATACCGTAACAACCTAGTTTTTCACAGGGTTGCCATGTGCTGACATCACTACTTACAGTAGTGACTACATACAGTAATACAAAAGTCATGTACAATGTAGGTAGATAATCTACAATTTTATATATTCCATATTATTTTATTTAATATTTTAAACAACTTCAATATAAACCATTGCAACTCAAATATTGCCAGAGGGCAAAAAGCGGGAAAGGTAGTTGCAAAACTCAAAATCACGCTACTTCATGTGCATCTTTGCTCCAGCATCTTTCTTTTAACTAAGTGTTCTCTATTAAAAATCACAACCAGAAATTCTTAACTTTGTACAAACTGCATGACTGTATACTACTTTGACTCAATTCAATGACAGATCAGTCTTAGAAACAGCTTTCTAGTCAAACACAACTCCTTTTGCTTGTTTCAGTCTGTTAAAAGAAAAGGAAAATGCCAATCAATCTTTGAATGAAATATATGCAGTACGCGGAATTGGTTTTTAATCTTTCTCCTGCTTAATTGTTGAAACTCTAATTTATTTTGTCATATTAATACTTCATGAAAATTCTAAACCTCTGATTATGTCGAAACACTTGGTATTTCCTGATTCTACCTAGTTTCAAGATTAGCACAATAATTGGTCACTTTATGGAGTTTTATCAACTAATTTCAAAAGTTGAAATATCCTTGATTTATCCTTGTGTCTTTAATAAAGTATTAATAACTCAGACTGTAAATTTATTAAATTTACTGTACTGTATGTTTTCTTTGTTTGCAACTACATTGTTATTTTTATGCAAAGAGAAACTGTATCAACATGAATCTGTGTGCAGTTATGGATTACAGTATTTATTATAACAATAGCAGTTTCCTCAAATCTGATTGAAGGCTCATTCCACACTCAATTTTCCCCTGAATCAGGCAGCAACACTGTCCAATAAAAGCATGCTGTTATTGGACACCTAGTTATTGGACACCTTGTTATTGGACACCTTGTTATTGGACACCTTGTTATTGGACACCTTGTTATTGGACAATCATTGCAATTGACTGAGCAGCTTATTATTGATTGGCCAAGTCGTTCACCTGGCCTGTTACTAAGAAACAATGAACTGTACATTATTCATTCACAGAAATTTTATTTTCAGAAAACAAGTTATTTTCACAAATTGTTATTTTTATAATAAACTGGTAACAGGACTGCCTGTCATCCAATTCAGTCTGTAATCATTTCTTGTGAAAACAAATTTAATTCGGCCTTCAACCTCATCAAATTTTGGTTGTCACTTAAAATGATTACAGACCGAATTGGACTCCAGGCAGTCCTATAACCATTACATAATAGAACAACATTGTAAAAATGTAGAAAAAAAGAGTACTCTAAATAATTATCGCACAATGCTACTCACTTTCGACTTCCTGGGTTAATTAAACTATGGCCCTGTTTTCTCTTGACTGTGGCAACTGCTGGTTTCTTGCTTGGCGGCTCTGAAAGCACAATCAATAGAGAATGATACATAGACATAAGGTCACGTGGAATTTATTTTCAAGTGTTCAAATTGTTATCTCACAAGTGAGCCCAGCAGCAAATGAGTGAGATGTTCAATTTGAACACAAGAAAATAAATCCTACATCTCCAAGCAACTATGTATTATTCTGTTTATTATATAAACATAAGCAAATACTGCAAATTCATAATATATACATAGTATATATTCCTGACAATTTCACTTTTTGGATAAAAAGTGATATTTACACACGTTAAATTATTGTATTTTTATGTGTGTTCAGATACAACATTTCTCAGGGGCAGGAAACCCTATATACAGTATGTAAGACACTCTTCTTTATACAATAAAGATTATTATACTGTAACATTAGTCTTATTATATAAACACCAATAAAATATCAGGTAGCCTTTCCACAAAACCATATTATTTTCACACCTGAAAGTAGCATGTTATCTTCACATGTGACAATTACACTGTTGCTATGGCTACATACATAATAAATTGCACTTTTTGCACCTTCAGAATAACAACATGTTAAAGTGAAATGGTTTGTTATTTAATTGGTGTTTATGTAATAAACATATCATTTATACATGGCTGCTTGGAGATATGAAGTTTCTGTTCCCATGTTTAAAAGTACTGTATTGCACTCCTGCATTTGCTGAACTTACTCATGAATTATTTTTAACACTTAACCCTTTCCCTAATAAACTCAGTTTCAAATAAACCAAGAATGTCCTAACTCTTGAACCAGTTGATGAAACTCTATAAAGTGACCATTCATTTTGTTTGTCTTGAAGAATAGATTATCAAAATGTTCATTGATTTACGAAATTCAGAATTGACAATTCATTATAACTTCAGTGTGAACAAAAGTGGTCATCCATGATCCCCAACTTCTGGGGATCATTAATATGCACATATCCTAAAATGGCACTGTTACATCACTGTCACCAAGCAACCAGAATGCCTTGCTGCATATGGCATCTGCATTGCTGTCAAAATTTTAGTTCAACTTGATGGAAGATACTCTGTGTTTATAGTTCTGTATTTAAAAGCAGTTATTTTGAGAGCACACATCTTTGGTATGGAAGCTAAAACACTTCAAGAAGCTTACCCATCTGAATTTGTCACTCTTGCATCGGAAGAAACAAACAAACTAACTGTGACAGATTACAACTCAAAAGCGACTTGGACCTTTGTTGACAGGAATGACGAATACTATTTCAAAACTTTAGAGTTATTTGATTGGTTTTACATAAAGCTGTGTGCGGATAAATACGGATATAAATCAATCTATAAACCTCTTCCAGATGGATGAAGGTACATAAGCCACATTTAGAATTTAAATATACACTGTATGCACCCACGAGTATTCAATGCAGCGGATGAAAAGACCATTTTTGTTTGTGCTGAAGTCATCATGTTCATAAAGTATTATAAATTTACTTCTGAAAAGTCAGCAGGGAAAGGAAACCTGCAGTGAAAAATACTTTGTAACTGGCCAGATAAAAGACTCTGGCTTCGCTAATTTGTGGTGTGAAATTTCAGGGCTGAATAACGTCACATAAACAAGAACTGAGTAAAAACTTTTTGGTATTTAGCCAGTATTTTGTTGTTGGATGCTGCCATCTTAAATCGTCACATAAACGAGAACTGAGTAAAAACTTTTTGGTATTTAGCCAGTATTTTGTTGTTGGATACTGACAGAAATTCCCATGGGTCTTGATGTGGTCTTTGCAGCCACACCTGGACGAGTTGCACTCATAATTATATCAAAATGGCAGAATGGGAAATGTTTTCTTTTGCTACATGTAGGCTGTGACCTCTTTCAGTTTCAAGCCAAAATACTTGACAGATATGGAGGTTGTACTTCTTCAGAGGACATGCGTGCAGCCCACGCAACATCCCGTCCCGGGCGCAGTGATGTCAAAATTCAAGATGGTGGCTTCCATCAAAAAAATACCAAAAAGTTTTTACTCCATTCTCGTTTATGCAACAGTTTTCATCTCTGAAATTTCACATGACAAATCAGCGCAGCAAGGTCTTTTAGTTGGCTGGTAATGTATTTTTCACTGCAGGTTTCCTTTGCATAAATTACAAGACAGTTAGGTGCAATACAAGGACACAAATGCGTGTCAGCGACGGACTCTGATGACAAAGATGATGACATTTAATGCATCATTGTCTGTGGATGGTGGAACCTGGAGCCAGTTTACATGACTGATGACTTAGAATCCCATTCCAAGGATGGTGTGGCAAGAGAAGGTCACTTGATTGCTAGACAAGAAATCGAGCCTAGCAATCCCCTTCTGGTTGGCAATCAGAGATCTTACCATTTGTGGTGGTATAACACACAAAGCAAAGCTAATGTACAGCAGCTATGCCTAAAGTCACACCTGGCTTATTATGTACCATAACCTTACTGTAAATGCTGAAAAATCAGCTGGCCAACTATTGGTTTCATTAGTGGTAGAAATGGGATGGTTCAACAACAAACAATCTTTGCATAACGAACTCAGAACTCACCAAAAACTGATGCACCCACTGGAGCCGATTCCTGTAAGAATAACAATAATTAATATTGCAGCTACAAGCTATATTATATATATACCTCTTATTAGCCGAGTGCAAGGTCTGTAAAATTAGTTATGGAGCAAGTCTTTTCCTTCCTTTTATGGCCCAAGAACCAAGCACATAGGCCATGAAAACAAGGATCCATAACAAACCATACAGACATACATAGCAAAATTAATTACTTAATAAGCTAACTAGATAAAATATATTATATATGGCTTTGTTGAACAATGTAAACAAACTGATAGCCCCTTGAGAGCTCAGCAACTTACGGACCTGAAATTAACCTATCACAGCATGCAAAATCAACCAGCCAAATAAACATATTCTCAGTACTGTAAAAAGTTGATCCTGTAAGAATACCAAAATAGAGCAATAATAGAATGATCCTTTTCAGTAACTACAAACACTATAGCTGTGCCCAGTTAGCATGAATCCAGCTCCAGTCAATTCAGCTGTACAAAATTGAACCAGCCACTGCTGGGAACTAGCCTGTGATGGATTAGTGTCCCATCCAGGGGGGGTTCATGCACTCTCGTCTGCTAGACACTACAGAAACTAGGGAAAAGTGCTGGCCCTATGTATCATAACTTCTACAGTACAAATATTGCACTACAGAATATAATTTGTACACATTCCAGGTCTCAATGTGGGTTTTTGTATACTTTGGCCTGCAGCTGGACAATACAGTAACTACATGTGTGCACATACCTTCTGACTCTTCAGTCTCTCCATAGCTTCCTCGCTCACTGAAACATGATTACAGGAAACAGTGTACATGCAGGATAAAAACAACTTAAACATCAATAATTATTCAACATGCTGAAATTAGGAACAGTCAGGTAGCTGGAAACACACATTCAGTATTCTTACAAGTTTGGCCTAATGAAATGAAACATATATACGTACCAGTATCATTTCTCCTTTGTGAAAAAGTGATTCACAATATGTACATGTACAACAAGGATATAACTTTTAGAATTTTGTTTTACTGGACAGTCACACTAGTTAGTAAGTGCTCTGGCTTATTAGTCTGCAGAAATGTTTATTAAACAAGGTTAAAATGTGCTCACAGCATGGAAAAACTGACCTTGGTACATGTAACTTAAGGAGGCCATTTGAATATCAAATGTTTAAACCTCGCACACATAGGTGTAGCAGGGAGAATCAACTTTGGTTGCTTTGGAAAACCAACTGAATGCCCAGTGTCAACTGAACCTCAAGCAATTAATCTCCTGGAACAAACTTAGTTTTGTTTTTCAAAATTTTAATGCCCACCGGTACATAATGTTGTTACAATGAGAATTTTTTGAATAATTCTTGCCAGTTATTCTATTTATGCTTATGAATGTTTACTAGACACTCAGTACTGTCTAGTTTAAGAAGACGTTTACTAGTCATGAGCATTTTTACTAGTGTTTGGACTAGCGGACTACTGCTAACTTGAAACCCTGTGTACAGCCTAACATAAGTGCTGTAAGACATACCTTTCAGTTTCTCTGTTAATTCAGTGACTGTATCTGCCAATCTGAACACAAGTAATTGCATTTCTGCTCTTTTCTCACAGGCCTTAGCTTCATACAAATCATATGCAAGAGACTGCAGTTCCAAGCCCACTGTCAATGTCATCTTGTTCGCAAATGGTACCAAACTTAAATTGTACAGCAAGAATTCTGACCTACAGCAAAAATAAAGTGTAAAACATAAATTATTATCATATTGGTACATATTGATGGATTTGAATAAACTGTATCCATGTCTGCCTTGTAAACAGGTTGGGCAGGTTATGCTTTTCATCTTAGATAGTTCATTGTCTTTCTCATAACATAACAACACATTCTGTGTGGATAATATACTGTAAGGAGAAGATACATGTATTACTAATAATATGCTGAAAAACTGGCCTGGGGCTGAAAGGGATAATTGCTAGTCATACACCTAACAGTTCAGTTGATTCATGTACATATTCATTATACTGTATCATTGTTTTGTTATTAATAATTTCTTCACTTCAGTTGGTAGTTTTTTATTATAAGTTGCTTTTCAAACTGGTCAGAGATATTAAGACATTGAAGAGTGAACAAAATTTTGAAAACAAAAGCAAAAATTCTATGAGCTCTTGTTGATAGCAGGCAAAGGTTTTAGCTGCCTGATGGGGATACCCTGAGTTTATTAAAATGTAGAAGTGTCATTCTGTTCAGTTCAGTATGAAAACTAACTTAAGTTTGTACAAGTACAGGTACTATCATTAGGCCTTTCACATGGCTTAAACTCATCCGGTCTTTCATTTTCTTTCAACTTTGAATGTTGATGCTTCTCAATCTGTCATCATTTCTGAAATGGTTATGTGTGTGATCAATGTTGGTGCTGAGATAATAGAAGCAAGGATGTGCTCATTCTATCAACAAAGACAACTTTGAAATGGATTACTCTTCCTCTACACACATCACGTAATCAAATGCTGTGTATACATTGCTTCCATTTCCACTCTATCTTCAGCTTGCATGTACATTACTGACAGTATAATCATGATCAAGCAACCTTAAACCTTGTATGTCATGTCTACACCTTGTAGTTTGTAACCTTATACCTTGTACATGTACATCAAGTAATCAAGTATAGTTTGCAACCTTAAACTTTGTACATGTACTTTGACATTTGCAACCTTTAACCTTGTACATGTACAGTGCCCTTATAAATATACTTTGCAACCTTAAACCTTGTACATGTACCTTGTAGTTCTAACCTTAAACCTCATACATGTACCCTGTAATTTGCAACCTTAAGTCTTATAAATATATGTACCTTGACGTTTGTAACCTTAAACCTCTAACATGTTCCTTGTAGTTTGAAACCTTAAACCTTGCATATGTACCTTAAATTACTATCTACTTTCTCTCAAACTCTCTTATATCAGTCAAGTCATCAGCACTTGGTAGCATCTTGATAGAAATAGGTGTTGTTGTGTGGAAACAACAAAACATTTAACTGAATATTGCAACTTGCGACACCCAGCTTACTGAAGGCTGATTTAATTAATTAAACTGTGCTAGGAGAATACCAAATGAATGAAATTCAAAACTCAGAACTTTGAAAAACTGACAGAAGAGTAAGAAATTTCAACAGTCATGCATACATGTATATACAGTACACTGTAAGTGTAAACAGTACTTACTGGAACTTTTCAAAATAGGAGTCATATTTGTCAAACTCTGCAAGTTCCCTCTGTTGAAAAATACATTAAATAAAGATGTTTTATTAACATGACTTGACATGTATGCATAAATTTTCTGTTTTGTGAATTGAGTCTGGTCAAATTTTTAACAAAGACTTATATCTTAATTACACAAATTGTTTAAATTGTCTTCAAATAGATAATAAACGTATAAAACTAGATGAGTCACATTAATATAGTTAAATAGCAAATGAATAATTTATATTACTTACTAGTAATAGTTTTCACTAAATCTGCCCCCGCCTTTTACTACATTCTTTATTTTACTTAAACAAATCATTGCTATGATTTTCTAAGATTGAAGACAGAGGTTAAATGCATGGGTTAATGCCGATTGGATCAAAAGAGGCTATGTATCTTAATGAAGCATCATTTATTGTTATATTTGCATATTAACGCGATGTATATTGGTAGTCTTGTAGCACTGTCCAAATCCTTGGAAGTAACACAACTTAGAAAGAAATTAATTTACTCAGATCAAATATAGTGGTATATGTTTTATTGAAACCTGGATGAAATATGTTTGTTAATCTTTTGGATGTTTTCTTCAGTCTTTTTTCCTGATGTTTGCATCTAGCAGTTTTTGGCTCAAGTCTGTCAAATGTGTCTGACAATTCACCGGAATTCTGTGCATGTACAATATACTATCCGACTTTCAGTTCAGAGAAACTACTACAATCAACGTTTTTTAAAGAAATCACTGTGCAATGAAGAATATTAACCATGCTTTTGCAGATAAAAAAACCTTCCAAAAAAATCTTCCCAAATGTAAACGCACAACTGACAAGGCCACTGGAAATCTCCAGTCAAAATGAGTCAAGACACGTACGTGACACTCTCCTGACTTCCTAGAACACCTTGCACAGGACACCAAAAACTAGCCAATACCACCCTGCGCACCTAGTTTCAGCAATTCGAGAATGATTGAACCATATACACACTTTTTTTATTACAGGGACTACTATGATGCCTCCTTGAATGTTGGCCTCTGGGCCAAAACCCTGCGTGAGATTATTACAGGGAAATCTCAGAATGAGGCCTGAGCGATACATACATGTAAATCCCATCAATGCTGAGATCTGAGATTTCCCTGTAATGGCCAAAGTTAATGACTGACAGTACTTAGTTATTTATTGCAACAAAATGGCCTTTTTCTGCATTTTCATACAACCCTCCCAGCAAATGAATCTATAGTCAGCTAGCAGTTTGAGAATATATATATTCAGCGAAAATGCTGTAAGCAGCTGATGTTACTTATAAAGACTCAGTTTTTTCTAAATTATGCAAGAGATACTAGTATGTGTGTTTCTTAACCATCCAAGTTTATAGATTAATATGTATCCACATTTATCCACCCATAGCTTTATGTGAAACCAATCAAAACTCTAAAGTTTTAAAGGAATTGCTGTTCTTGTTGACAAAAATCTTTAGGTCCAAGTCGTTTTTGAGCTGAAATCTGTCACAGTTAGTTTGCTTGTTTCTGCCGAAGGAGGAGTGATGAATTCAGCTGGATCAGCTTCTTGAAGTGTTTCAGCTTCCATGCAAAAGATGCTTGCTCTCAAAGGAACAGTTTTTATAATACAGAACTATAAATGCAGAGTATCTTCCACAAAGTCAAACTAAAATTTTGACAATGATGCAGACTCCATATATACAGCCAAGAGTTCTGGTTGCTTGGCGACAGTGATGTAACAGTGCCATTTTAGGATATGTGCATATTAATGAGCCCCAGAAGTTGGGATCACGGATGACCAGTTTTGTTCGCACTGAAGTTATAAGGGGTCACATCTCCCTTCCATCCCCCCCCCCACAGAAAAATGGATCTGCACATTGATGCTAGCAAAACACAGCACTAGTTATAGCAGTGCCTATTGCATAGTGTAATAAACAAGGGCATGCATGTAACAAGACCTGGAAATCAGAAAAGAAAATCAGTACACTTCTTACATGAGTCTCCAGCTGATCCTTGTCAAGTTCAGTCCTCCAGATATCATTCCCATCAGAAGCACTGCAACATTAAAAATATAGAGTGACAAAATTATTATACTTTATACTATCATAGTTCCAGGGTTTCACTTAACCCTTTCAGCCCCAAACACGACAATTGGTGTGTTGCTAAATTCTCCTAAACTGTCTCCATAGCTTTC
>JANSTR010153807.1:0-10633 GCA_025434805.1 Antipathozoanthus remengesaui
CCCCAACCCACCCCCCCCCCCCCCCCCCTGCCCAAAAAACCCCCCCCCCCCCCCCCCCCCCCCCCCGCCCCCCCCCCCCGGGGGGGGGGGGGCGGCGGGGCGGCCGCTCCTCACAGTAAGTATGTGCGGCCCTTTAGGGTATGGATTTCGGGCCCAGTTTGGTCTGAAATAGGGTAGAGAATTTCGCTCTTTAGTCTGGAAAAGGTATCGTTTTTAGGAGAATTTTGCTACCATAAAAAGTTATCTTTATTATAGGCTACCGCTTTTGCTGTTTTGTCTGAAATTGGGTTTAGAAAAATACCATTTTTAGGGAATGAATAGGGTTTAGAATGAGCAGGGTCTGGAATAGGGTCAGGGGTTAAGGGTTTAGGCCTAGCCTGTGGACAGGCTCATTTGCGAAAGAATTAGGGAAAAAGAAAAATTGTGGGGGAAGGGAAGGGGAAGAGGAAAATGAGACAGTTTGTTTATTTCCAATTGTAATATCACTTCCGGCGTGAGCTGATTGGTTGAAAGCTCAGAAGCTTTGACATCAATCAAACGGAGTTTGGCAAGGGTCGAGACGCCAGATTGAATGCCATCCGTGCAGGCTCATTTTCCTCCTACCCTCCCCTCCTCCCAATTTTTCTTTTTCCCCATTTCTTTCACAAATGAGCCTACCCAAAATTTGGGCGAGAACTCCCTCCCCTCCGGTACCAGCAGAAACTGGTATTCATTTATATGGCTGTGTTGAGTACAGCGGCCTTGCTTAAGGACACACTAACCCCTTAACCACTGCGTCGGCCGTTGTAGCTAAAACTACATTTCAGATAATTTTTGTACGTGGCTTGGGCAACACAAACTGTTTGTCCCAATTACAAGATTATATTCTGTGTCACGAGAAATGAACAATTCCCGTGTATTGGAGTTTGTTGATGAAGGGACTTAAACATGAGAGCCGAGATTTTCCTCCGTGTATCAAGTGAGTCCCATTCCAACATTTCATGCAGACTTATTCTACTGCCACTGTTTTGTTCAGATCCAAATATGTCAATTTGGATCACAACTCATGTATTACATGTGGTTAATTAACTTTCTGTTCGACGTTAGAAAAACTTCATTTTTAAAAAAACCCTTTTATTTGCCAAAAGCAGTTACTCCTGGGTTAGCGTTCATCGGCTTTTGAGGAACCGGGAGCAGAAATGGAGGTAGAGTTCAGAGACGATATTGGTTCAAGCTCATATAAGTTCCTCACTTCCTGCCTAACGCTGGCATCTTAGCAGAGGCAATGCTGAAAGAATTAGACAAAACGTTTTATCAGAGAGCAAGGGTCAAATAGACTTTATGCATAATGACGTCACACGGCCCGAAAGGCAGTATGGTAGTTGTTGTAGGTATGCACAAATCCAAGATGGCGGCCAGTTGTAGAATCAGCGGTTGGGGGAATACTAAACTTTTGGCAGAAACGAGAGCGAACTTGTCCACCCATGCGTCGCCCTATTTAGAGATTCTGGATCAGTTTTATTTGAACTATCTGAAAGCTCAAACAAATCGCTGCTCGACGGTCCAGCCACAACGGAACACATGTCAGCAATTACTGTCATTTAAATTTCCCCTCTTCGGCGAAATACGACGCCATATTAGCTTCGTTTGTACCTACAACTACCATAATGCACGTTAGAACCTAAAAGCATTGTCGAGGCTCTTTTAACGTCATTATGCATAAGGTCTATTTCTGGAATATCTTCATCTTCTGATGACAGTTCAGTGTTAAGCACAATAATTAAAAAAGTAAAGTAGAACAACTAACTACAACTGACGGAAAATGCTTTTTAAAACTGTCCTCTATCCACCACCAATGAAGTGCAGCCCAACTCAAACCTACTTTCTCTGATGTCACTTCCTCTCTTTCAAAATTTGTAGGAGTTTAATTTAAGAACAAGAAACAACGCGCCAAATAACGAGGTTCAACACTGAATGAGTTAGTGACTAACAGACACAAACACAATTGTGTCAGAATTCAATAACATCTCAAGTGTATCTGCTCACGTCTAAAAAACCTTTTTATTGCCTGCACAGGTCGGCAGAGTATTTATTTCTTAACAATATCTTCAAAGACTTTGACCAACTCTCTGAAATTTCCAAAACAATAGCAAAAACCTAAATTCCGCTCCGACATTTAATGTCATTTGCGTCATCTTTTCCTGATCCAATTTCCCAATCCCTTTTTTACAGTGTAGCCCCATCCTTGCCCCACCCCTCTCCCTCCAATATATGACATAAATGAATCGTCCCTAAACTTGGCGCTAGTGTTTCCACACAATCGATCTGATTGCCTGAATCGTCCCTAAACTTGGCGGTTGTGTTTTCATATAATTGATCTGATCGCCTGAATCGTCCCTAAACTTGTCGGCTGTGTTTTCATGTAATTGATCTGATCGCCTGAATCGTCCCTAAACCTGGCGGTTGTGTTTTCAAAAAATTGATCTGATCGCCTGAATCGTCCCTAAACTTGGCGGTTATGTTTTCATATAATTGATCTGACCGCCTGAATTAATCGTCCCTAAACTTGGCGGTTGTGTTTTCATATAATTGATCTGATTGCCTGAATCGTCCCTAAACTTGGCGATTGTGTTTTCATATAATTGATCTGATTGCCTGAATCGTCCCTAAACTTGGCGGTTGAGTTTTCATATAATCACCCCAATAGTCCTAATATAGTATTCAGTCGATCGGGGCGATTGTACGAAAACTTTAGAGACGAACCGGGCGATCGGATCAAAGTACGTGCGCTCATATATGGAAACAGTTTACAATTGATTGAGGCTACTCGGACGATCGGAATGTATCCCCGTACGCATTATTTCTTATCCAGAAATCTTTGCGATCATTTAACACTTTAGGAAATGGCGACGCCGCACATCACAAGTGATCGGGGTGATCAAATGGAAACTGTGAATCGCCTGGATCGTTCCAATTAGTTTTAACTTTAAAATTAAACTGAATTATTCAACCAACCTAAGACAAGTTTTATCGTTTTCAAAAACTTTAGAATCAATAGACCTTTGCCACGCTTTTTAAGACAATCAACCATACCAAGAAAGATGGCGACTGCACATTTAACCACAAAGCCTTGTGAACCTAACTCGGTGAATAGCTGAACGTGGAAGACCATTGTTTGGGAAACGTGTCCATATACCAACAACACTGTGTATGCTAAGTTTGAAGTTCTTATATCCTTTTTGTACGATTTTATAAGCGTTTTCACGTTTTTCGCGCGCTAGGAGTTATGGGTAAATGTAGAAGGCGCCATCTTTTCTTGTTACGTTCAATTTAAAAACCTGATATTTGTACTCTATGAATGCTAGAAACGGAAACAGCTGGTCAAAACTGGTAAATACCGAAAATCTAGGCACTCGATATTGAAAACTGTGACACTAGTGAAGCTTTTAAAACAAAATGAACCCAATATTATAAAGAGAATATGAGATAATTTCATTGGATCGAGCCCGGACGCGCAACCGCGAAATCTTCATACATTCTCTGTTAAATTTCATCTTTTTAAAAAGTGCCCAGTTCGATTCTCGGTGACGCCCATGTCTGTTTCGACTTTCCTCTGATCCGTGAAGATGGAGCTGTAAATAACCGTAAAACGGAGCACTGACAGAGGGAGGGGGAGAGTGTAAAGGGCGTACCGAGGGCCACAAGTTTATCAGTTGTATTACTGTCACGCGTTACCCGCACGTTAAACGAACAAACAAGTTGCTTTTCAGTATTAAATTCCCAAATTTTCGGACTTATTATCTTTGATTTGCTCTTCCATTTTCTGGCATTTACAGAATACTAACATTAGCTATCCAAAAGCGTCACAAATGTCTATTAAGGTGATTTTTTTTTGGCATCTCCAAAATACAATAGGGTTGCCACAAAATTGTATGATCTCAACTGACTTCATGCATGTGAAAGTAACTACTTTATAATAACTAAGTAACAAAAGGTACAATAATGGACCAATTAATTAGACCAATATATTCTTGCGTTCCTACGTTTATAAGTAGTGATTGAAAGAGGTGATGAGCAAGTCGCTGGTCCATATTTTCATCTCGCGCGGGGTCCCTCGGAAAACGTTTTACCCAGCGCGAGAAGGAAATAAGGCGGCTGCATTGGAGGCTAGGAAGTCGACTCCTAGGCCAGGTAAGATTGATTTTCGCAAATGTTCCTCACGAGATATTATCGGTGAGCAATTAGAATGACTTGTGTTTTAGTTGTTTTTCAAGATTTTAAATTCGATGAATGCCCTAACTACGGTGATCCTAAAAAAGGCCGACTTCATGATATCAAAAAAATCGCAGGCTTCAATTATCGCATATTAAGATTTGAAAATAGTTAGTCCTATTTCTCGTTAGATCGAGTTTCCAATGCATGTTGCTGTTCATATCATTCCAAATCCTTCTGAACCTTCGTTGATTGCCAATAGAAGGCATCTCTGGAGCTCTTCGCAAGATGAGTAATCAGGTAGGCACAGCTGGTTAAAGCTGGGAAAGCACAAAGAAAATGCAATAAGAAAACTAGACCGTGTGATTTATATACTACAGTACTTATTAATCCAGAGTGAGGTTATTACACGGAAATCTCAAAACGAGGCCTTGATGTATTGACGGTGCGACAGCGAGGATCAGTAATACCAACTACTTATTAACCGAGAGTGAGGTTATTACACGGAAATCTCAAAACGAGGCCTTGATGTATTGACGGTGCGACAGCAAGGATCAGTAATACTAACTACTTATTAACCGAGAGTGAGGTCATTACACGGAAATCTCAAAACGAGGCCTTGATGTATTGACGGTGCGACAGCGAGGATAATACATCAAGGCAAAGTTAGACTGAGATTTCCCCGTAACGGCCAAACGGACGAAGATAACAAGATATTTATTATGTGGCTTTTTCGACATTTTTACGCGATCCGCCGGGCGAATTATAAATTTAGTCAGCAAGAGGTCCAAAAAAAAATCTCAAAATGACAGGTCACTATCAAATTATCATAAATCTCTCGTTTTTAAGAGCCAATCAGAGCGAGTGTACTATCCTGGCCATTTTGATACCTTTTATTAGCCGAGTGCAAGGTCAGTACGGTAAGTTATCGACCCAGTTTTTTCCTTCCTTTTATGGCCCAAGCACGAAGGACCGAGGATCCATGACTTGCCGTACGGACCGAGCAAACGAGGCTAATAAGATATTTATTATATGGCTTTACCTGAAATTGACCAATCATAGCGCGCGAAATCAACCAGCCATATAATAAATAAGTTTATTAAACAATTACAAAAATGACAGTATTAACCCTCATCCGCCTACACCTGATTTCATATAAACCAAGGAGACCTCAACGTTTGAACCAAGCGACCATTCATGTTGCTCGTCTTGAAATGTTTGAATCAGGAAAAGCTAAGTTCAAGAAAAGTTCAGGAACTTTGAAATTTGGAAAAAGGGTTAGTTTGCACTTGCTGGATTCAGTCGGGGGGGGGGGGTACTTACCACGTATGGGCTGTAGGCAAAGAGTTGAATGTGGGGCTTGAGGAGATCTGGAACTTGGGCGACAGCTCAGCGAATCCTCCTGGCGGCAGTTGAGAGCTGCCCGTGACAAACTGAACTAGTCTAGCCAACTCTTCTTGAGTGAAACTTCCGATAATCGTCCAAAACCAGTCTATGACCTGATAACACGGTGCATGCAAAGGTTATCGTATTAACAGCACAACCGCAGTCACAAGAATTTTGATATCAAATGTGTCATATTTCCAGGATTTGTTATAGAAACTAGGGTACTTATAGTTATACTGTTTTAGAACCTGAATAAAATGAGACTGCACACCAGTACCTTGGCTCACACTGCCTGATTTAGACTGGCACCGGCTAGTGCCAGTTCTTGCCATTCTTGACGTGACATAAGCAATGGGAGGCTGGCACTAGCAGACATTTCCGGACAATGCCAGTCTCCCGCTCAGTATGAAAGAAATTCCAACAAACTTTCAACTCTCTCTTCATCCACTAAACAGTTTGATCTATTGATTTCTCTGTTTGGTTTAGGAAATGCAGTCGGTTTCTGCACCTATCGCAAGCAAGCAAAACCATACAATGAATTACAACAGCGGCGGCTTGTAACCTATGGCTATGCTGGGGCCCTGGGTTCTCCATCTTCGCAATTCTCAAATAAAACGTGGGATAAATATTGCTTGAAGCGACAAATTGCGGACTCATCGAAACATCAGAAAATGCACTGTACAGGGCTTCAGCAGTTCTAGTTACAGTTATTCTCCCCGCAGTGAAAGCATGTAGGATAACAGAGAGAAACCTGGTCAGGATTTTAAAGATGGCGTCTAGAAATCCAAATTTTGAAATAAATGCATTATAACTTCTTTCGATCGACTTTTGGCAATGGATGAAGATAAGCAAATTTGGTTTACCATACTTTTGTCTTTTGTGTATATTTCGTATGCCTTTTTCTCCCTGACCTTTCGACGTAGCTTGATATGCCTTGACTTGATGTGTTTTCACTTGTAAACAGCCTCTCGACCTGCGTACATGTAGTCATTTGTAGCCTGCCTTTCAATTCTCCTTCGCCGCGGGAAGCGCCGCGGCAAACAGGAGAATTTTTTAAAAACGTTTGCAGGCAGGCTATAACGTCACATACGCAGGATATAAAACAGGAAATCACCGTGTGGCAAAAGCAATTAAACACCGCCCTCCTAAACCTGAATCTCGCACCGCCCTCAACTACTCAAGTTATCAATCACGAGAAAAGACACAACCATTCCAAAGCCGATTATTATGCGAGTTTTTAAAAATCAACTAGCTAATACAATAACTAAACAGCGAGATAGACAGGATATCAGCAAACCCAAAGAGTTCAGGTATAGCGGTATAAATATTTCTTCTGTACCATAGCCGACAGTTTCTCAGTGTGACTATCATATGGAAATTGATACGTGCTGGCATAATGCCTTGGATTCTTCCGATCTACGTGAGTATAGTAGTATCAGCTCCACTCAAAGTAAGAGTACAATACCAGTGAAAAGGATTAATATTACATTCATATATGTATTGATTCTGGTGAGGAAGTTTTCAAACACAACGCTTGAGTTACTCGACTGATTGCACGTCACATTCTCCCAACGTATATGCAATACCATACCGTACCAACAAATGAGTGAGCTCTGAGGAGAATATGTGCATGGATCTCACCTTCCTAAAAGTCCTCCCAAAGCCAGCTAGGTTGTGGTTCTTTTTAAGATCGCTAACACTGATATTGCCCGTTCCACACATCAGCAACTGCATAGGAAAGAAAGGAGACACTCAAAGCGATATAAATTGAATATACATCGGCGAAAGCTAAAGCATGAGCAAGACACGAAGCCCCGAGTGAAGAAGTAGCTACTAGTAAAATATTCATGGTATATGACAGATGCGCAGAAAATGATCGTTAATAGTGATAGTGTTCTGTCATTAACAGTTTTGTATGGAATTTAAAAATAAATTAAACACTTCTGGTTCGTCAAAAACGACAAGCGTGGGCGACGGGTGGCCTGCGATTAGCTCTGGACAGGCACGTATGCAGCACAAAATGAATTTCACGCGCGAGAGTGTAGCTTTTATCGTGGATCTTGCGTGGAGTTCTTCTGATGAAAGACATTGTCAAAATAAACGGAAAATAGACTGATAAAACTGAAAGCTGTATCACTTCCGTCTGAAAATGTTTACTTCATCTTTCCCGACCTTATTAGCAATATGATGAAAGCCCTGTTAAAAAATCGCTTCCTTTCTATATGAATTCGAGAGAATTTGCTCTAAACTAGAAACGAGATATTCAAACCGCACTTGTAAGTAATTTTGCGCTTTCTGCAATGAAATAAAATCAGCAATTTCTAATTTATAAGACAATTGAAATAGAAATTGAAACGACGTCAGTGTCTCACAGCTAGTGCTGCCAAAACCTTTGGTTTCCGTGACACGCTACTGAAAACCCCACGGATTCCGTCTTCGGGGGACTATAGTCTAGTTTTTTTAGGTCCACCAGGTAAATTACCTCGAAACTTACTTTTACCAGTTCAATTCTGGGACTCCTACAAATACAAATAAGTCAACAAATGAAAGTTATAGGAAAGATCAATTTATAGAAACTGAACGACATATAAATATGAGGGCGTTGTGCTCACATCAGTTTGTGAAGTGAAGTTGTCAGTCTATCACATCTATTAGTGTACGGCTGCTCTGAGAGAATTTAGAATGGCAGTTTTGTGTGAGGATGTGTCCATAAATATTGTGTAAAATTGCAAAGAAGTGTACCTGGCAAATTTCCTATGTTAACACTCCAAAAGGGCCCAATAGCTATTTACAAAATGAAAGCTGTAGATATATATATATAAATATATATATATTTATATTTGGCAGTGTGCATCTAATTACCCGCAAAAGTGATACAGTAACAAAAACTGATAAAGGGCCGTCTGATATCATGCACGCTGACCAACTTACCAATCCTTCAGAAATCCTCTTGAGCACAAGACTTTCCGAGGCTTCAATTCACTCAAAGCAACTGCCAGATTCACTGTCAGTATGGACATTACGACAAAAACCGTGTCTTCTTTAATAGAGAAGTTATCCCTGAGGGAACAAATCAAGCCGCTTGGAATTTAAATATGAGGATGTTATAATCTCAGCAGAGTCGAGCACGACAATAACTTTTTACCAGTGCCCGAATGGCATTCAGGTTGATGGATTAAAACATTTAATCAGCGATATTCGTGACAGTATAACTCGGCCTTCTAAACTGAAGACAACTCAAATTAGTCCGGCTTAAGGCTTGCTAAGCTCTTGTTTTGTTACTGGTACTTGGAATTCTGATACAAAAAGTTCTGCTTTATAAAAAAGTTTCAATCAGATCCACATATCCACAGTTTAAACCTCGATGATATAAATCACCATTAATTTACATCTCTTGAAGAATAGAGACGTCTTGAAAACAGTTGCGTGTCAACTGTATGCTAAGCAGCGTGTTTTCTGTTAGGTGTTTGTCACAGCGTCTTTCAGACGCACCGTTGAACCGCAATAAATGTGTTCCTGTCTTGTCAAAGTGGAAGTGTATGACTAGCAAGGGAAGGTAGACAAAACGAACGTTTTAAGCAAATCTTACCTCCAACTCGTACTCATCGAAGATGCTCAGCAAATTATCGGGGACGATTTCATTTAAACCTATTATACGCGAAGAAGATATTGAGTGAGACATGGCGAAGATTCAAGGGATTTGGTTGGTTTCAGAGATTTACAATCTTCGTCAAATGACCGCGTTCCTGACATATCCTTCGAGCTACCAATAAAAATCACACGGGAAATGATAATACACGTCCTCGGAAATCGATAAGTGACATGATTTACATAGAGGCCACCAACTCGTACAGTGATGCACAAACGGCATACAACACTGAGACAAGCACGAGTGAAGAAATATAATCAGAGGGATTAGATCTTCTGTGTGGGGATGGAGGCAAGACCAACAGTAATGAAACGCTTTTATTTAAACAGACACGACAATAAACAATAAAGAACGAGGAATGCTAAATTAACGAAGGAGCCGAGGGTTCTCACTCTGCTGATTGATAACATGTTGTTGCAAACACGGAGGTCTGGGTCTAGCCTGACCGCGATAAACAAACTACAAAGACACACAATTGAAGGTCAACGTATTAAAATGTGGAAATGACGCGACCTTGTCAAACGAGAATAAACTTCTGCTCTTGTTGATGACACCAAACGTTACCGTAAATCTCCAGCGCCGACAATGTCTATATGAAACTCTGATGATAATAATAACTGTTGCTTAAATTGCCGCTTTTGGTTCAGTTCGCCTTATGCACGTACATAACCAATAAAGCCACTTTTTCGTAATCTATACCTGCTTTTTAAAAAAAGTTCACGTGCTTATTAAAATATGTTGTTGTTGCTGTTATTAATAGCTTTTTTTGGCTCAATGCCTAGTACTCAGTGAACATGCACAGTGACTATACACAGTGACCTAAGCTTATCGTCAAAGCACATTTCTCGCGAGGCCCACTCGACTGATCTTAGCTTTTCGTTCAGTTGTGGTTTTCCAGTCTAGACGCATGCAATTTTTTTATCTCTTGGCGGTAGGCATGCCGATATTAAGCCAATAGAAATACTTCGTATCTGAATGGATTGCTAAATGAAGAATTCTTGAGTTTTACCCCGATACACAACATCTGCTTTAAAATATATCCATTTCTTCAGACAACCATTTAAAAGTAATTTTAATTAAAATAATACGAAGGCTTATTAAAAATTCAACACTGCACGAGGAGCGAAAATGATCAATTAATCTCATTTTAAATTACAAATATATATTTTAAATTTACCATATCGATTATTCAAATTGCCACTTATTTAGTTTTAGCCGAGGCATTAATTAATGCTGTATAAATACCCAATTATTTTCCTTCTGAGCGATAGCCCTAGAAAGGAAATGGGCCCCACACGTTTCTAGGGCTATCACTCAGAAGGAATTTTAAAATTGGGTATTTGTACAGCACTGTAACTTTAATCATAAACCACTATATCTGTTTATTTCCAGTGCTGAGCGGCCAAA
>JANSTR010153818.1:0-10631 GCA_025434805.1 Antipathozoanthus remengesaui
ATATCTTCTCCTTACATTTTCAACACAGAATTTATCGTTTGATTATGAGAATACAGCAATTGGTCATAGACATCAAATTATCTATGATGAAAAGTGAAATTCTCCCAACCTGTTTATTAGAAAGGTATGGAGACAGTTTAGGAGAATTTGGCAACACGCCAATTGTCGTGTTTGGGGCTGAAAGGGTTAAATAGTTTACGTCACCAGTTTTACATCACAAGATCATGTGACATTAGCCATTTTATCCCAGTCCTATTTGTAAATGCCTCATAGGCTCACAGAAATTTGACAGGTTCGGTTTATGAGTTATTGATACCTTGATACTGCGGTTATTTCACAATGCTGTATTTCCTAGAGGCCACTTGGGGCCTTCATTACCATCCTACACTACAGAGTACAGAAGCACTGTTGAACAGTTTACATGTTGTAATAAACATACATAGAACTTTGTGGAATCTGTGAGCAAGTCTAGTTTCCCTTAGTTTTCACAGCACTCTCTCCACACTGAGATGCTGCCGCTACACCCTGACTTACCTTCTCGTTACCCCCTAACTACCTATGTACCCCTTATACTACCTACATGTAACACCCCCTCACCTATAACATTAATTAACTTTATTTTTATTTAATGCAGGGCTCAAAAGATTGGTCACATTTGCGACTAAATGTTTTCCTTTTGCGACTAAACTTTCTTCGACAGTCACTACTTTACGACTAGTTTTCGCCTAAATTAATACAGAAATAAAAATTTCAAGAGTTTTGTAACATACTTGTTGTGGACATTTGAAAATATATGGGCAAAATCCTGCTCAATTTCCATGCAACTTTACCATTTAATATGTATTTTAAAATACGATTCGCTCGGTGAGATGCCATTACAGCGTTTTCTTTATAAACATGCATTGTGGGCACAGATTTTGTTGCAAAACCGCTGGATTGCTCAATTACGTGACCGAAGACCAAAGGCCAAACACACGAAGCTTCAGTTGCTATTCAGTTTGTACAACTACAACAATTGTGTTAGCTCATATTCAGGACTTAAGGCATTTCAAGAATCATCTTTTAAATAATCAAATGTAAAACACAGTTGAACTTAAACTGTGTAGGACCTTATTAGTGTTTTAATTTAGTGATAATAAATTAAATTTAGAAAGTTTGATAAAAATTCAATTGGGACAACACTGGCACGGTAGATTAATTGTTTTTTGACATCACTTCGATGTAAAAGCTGAAGTTTTTATTGAACAAGGTCAGCAAGGTAAAGTTTACCTGTAAAGAAAGGCCGCAAAATACAATTGTTACCAGTTGAATGATGTTCAAACGAGAAACGTTGAAATGTACTTGTTTCCATCGATACATACATTAGAGTAAGTGTAGTTACTCAGGTATCTCCTTCAGTAGTTGCCACAATAAAAAAAATCTCTAAACATGTCCTTGTTTGCAATGCTGAAAAATTTACACGAAAGTCATGCTGTTCAAACATTTGAGTTAAACATTTGAGATGAACACTTCTATCACCTTTACATTCTCCACAATGACTCACACCATTGATTCCAGTACAACTGACTTGCCATAAATCCTTGTAAAGGTGCTCAGTTGTGAATGCAAACAAAAATCAGAAAGAGACTGGTGAAACTGCAATCTGTTTGAAACTGTTAATGACTGAAAATGCTAAAACTGCGTGGGAAACTGGGGCTGAGTTATGCATTTGCCACAGACCAGATTCTAGTAATTACTTAAAAGATGTACAGTACATGGTGTCATGTGGTATCATATATGTCTAGCACCTTTGATTTCACAACTTAGGCCATTTTGGATTTTCAGACAAATCACAAAACTCAGTTTAACCAACAAGAATAATTATCACTTTTACCATTATTCAGTGCAATTACGAACAGCAGAAAAGCTGCATCACTTACATTATAAACATGGCCTGAACCTACTTTGTCACTTTTAAAAACCTTGGGTGCAACATAATACCTCTAAGGCAGTCACAGGGAAAATGTCCACAGGGCTCGAAATTTAAAAAAAACTAAGTCGCCATTTTGCGACTAGTTCAGAAAATTTAGTCGCAAGTTCGAAAATTTTAGTCGCAATATTTTTAAAATTAAAAAACGTATTAAGAAATTAGTAAGTAATTTGCATAATGTGACTAACAATGTGAATTTTATTAGTTCAACAGCTTCCGATACAATCACCATAGGACTGGGTGAATGCTTGTCTTGCTGACTAAATAAAGAAATCCAACCTATCATTCACAACGACATTAATATATATTGCAACAGGCATCCCTTAAATTTCAAAACATTCCTTCAGCAGCTATTAAATTAACAAAATGATAAGGGACTCATCGACAGACTCCTCGGTGTTTTCTTTTAGTCAAAATTGTCCATGCACTGTCACACTCGACACTCTTCAAACTCAAAGTCCTTCTTCTGATTTATGTTTTTCTCAGAACATCACTGTCTGAGGTTTTGGGGTTGATCATCCACATAATATTCTTTTCAACAGAGTTTTCATATTCAAGGAATTATTGTAAACAAACACAAAATGGAGTTCTTGCCTGTGTCAAGAACTTGAAAATGAAACATGCATGTGTTTTGCTTGTGTCAAGGTGTTTGCAGTCCACTGAGGACTGAGGGCAATGACATTGCTTTTACTGCTTCTGTACAACCTACATAGACCCAGTGCCATCAGTGTCTGTCAAACACTATTGATGTCTATCTTTTCTCTATGTTCTGACATGAACTTGAGCACTAAAACATTGATAAGTTTTTCCCTATCAATTATCTCTTGGTTAATTTTCTAATGTCTTGTTTTCTGTGAAATATACAAGACTCTCCTGCCCTTTAACCGAAGAAAAAATGTTTTCAGGTAAATATATTTTGCAGTAAATGAAAGCTAAGCAATTGCAGAAAAAAACCAACCAAAAATTATTTACAGCTCTTGCTAAATCAACCATTCCAAGCAAAATGCTTGAACTCAAGCCTCAAAAATTTGCCACATACCAGAGAGTGAATAGTTATATAAGTTATGTATATTACATGCAATTAATTTATTTACTGAGATTGCTAGGATTGGTTGAAATCTTTGTTGTTGGCTGTTTCGGTCCTCAGTCTATGAGTTCAAGTTGCTTAGATACTGTATTGCTTTCCAGTGAGGTAATTTTGGCAAAGTAATTGCAAGGTGTTCACAGTTTTGTAGTGTGGACTGGTATTCCCTCCTACTATGATCTAGAATAGGTACATAAAATATTAGCTGTACATGTACATGGTTAAGCATTGAAGGACTATTTGAGAATAGCCAGGAGAATTGACCATTCACTTAAACTTGGTAAGATAAAATGAAGAATTATTTCTGTGATAGGAAGGCTGAAATATAACTTTGACATCAAGTACTTAATGCGAATGTACTGTTAATAATTAGTAGAAATCTAGTCACTATCTAATGCAAATGCTTCAATTTGATTGGCTATCTTACTCATGGTCTATCATGCAATAGATCCCCTCCATGACACATTCTCTCACATCCAAAATGGAGTCGGTTTCCCATTCTAATGATGTTTGCAAGTCTCCTTTCCAAACCGTTTAAAAAAAACCGAAAAGCATCACAAAATATGGTGTGAACAATGTTTAACTTGAATAATAACCAAACTTTGTAGTGCTAATGAGCGTAAGTCTCCTGTACTTACCAAAAATAATTAACACAAACTGAAACTCAGCAGACTTCTTTTCACAAGTTTTAATTTTACAATTTCATAGAATGGTTTGTTTCATGTCTGGAGATTTCTACTAAACAGTTAGAATATTTGCTCTATCGGCAGTTTCATAGTTCATTTCAGCCTGCAGCCTGTTGAACTATCAGTCGATAGAAATTGCGAGCTCATATTCTAATTGTTAATTAGTCCTTGCAATTAGTGAAAATGACTGGAGTGAGAAATGAGCCATGGAAATTAACTTGCCTCAGTCAATCTCTGAGGTCTCGGCTCACTATTGAATGTACAATTGTGTGAACTAGAAAGCATGCTGGTTTAGTTATTACATACTTGTCCTTGTCTACAAACTAAAAGTATTCAGCGGGCTGGCCAAGACTGTTGTACTTCAGTTAAAACCTAGCAAGTTTATAATGTCCTCTATAATTTTTCTTGTAATCTCCCATTGGATCAACTTACACAGGACTGTTTGAATGCAGGAATCAGGTACATTACTTGTGGGACTGTGGTTATCATGGGCACAGGACTGAAGGACCATAGGACTTAAGTACAGTTAATAACTTGCTTTCCAGTGTGCTATATTGCCATACAACAGCAATTATTGTACTGTACATACTCCTTTGTCTTTATAGAGGCAGTCAGTTGTGTGCCATTGTAAAGTGCTGTTGCCTTGAAAGAGAGTTCAGTTCACTTTGTGTTGGCCTCTGTTGGTTGGTACAGTAAAACATTGATTTCATCAACAGAAGTTTCAAGACCATTTAGATTAAGCCATAATGATGTATAAAACTGTTACACATATGCATGTTACTTGAGGTCTAAATATGAGCACTGTGCATCTTTCATCAGGGCAATTATTGTGTTGACTTTCAAAAGGTTGACTTTGAAACTTCAACACCTTATCAATCATAATTGTAAGAGTTGAGTGTATCAGGTTTCATCAGGTGTAAAAGCTCCAGATGGTGATTTTGCATCAAGGCTGCCCGAAATCCAAATTACATATGGTATGTGACATGCAGGGTAACTTCTTCCTTGAGGAACTAGTAACTTGACACTGGGTATCAATAACTGCCATCTTTAAAGTGTCCAGATCTGCTTGCTTTGCATCATTCTAGACTCAACTCACTGTTATTTTATGTCATTCTGTGTGAGCTCTAGTAATGGCTTGGTGATGTCGGACAAGTGTGGCAGGAATGTGGCAGCTGTTGATACTACAGGTGCTAGACCCAGAAGTCTCTGTACTCCTGCTTTAATTGTCAGTAATCACAGGCATGTTGGTAAATGCCTTCACATGTATTGTAGCTGGGTCCACATGTATGCAGTCTGACTTGCCACATATATTCAGTAAATGGTACCTTTTTATATCTGAGGTTAAGTTTGTCAGTGTTCATTTGACATTTTGCTCTTTGCAGTGGTCAAGGAATAGCATTGTCATGTTCTTGATTGGCCTCTTCCATTGTGTTGCTACAACCAACAACTTCAATTTCTATGAGCTTGTGTACATCTTCTGTTGATTGAACACTTCAGGTACTGATCCCAAAGGGAAGACACTGCCAGTAGGGCTTAGGAAGTTATCAGATGTGATCATTCCTCATTTAACTTGAAATGATCAGCTTGATGATGAGTGCTGTGCATATTAATCAGTTTTAGCCAAAAGGAACTTGTACCATTTCTCAGCTGTATTTTGGTTGCAAATTTTAAGTGATGATGTTGGTGGCAAAACAAATGATCACAAATCCAGTAGCCCAGTTGACAAAATTGCTAAATTATTGCAAAGCATTACATGTAATATTTCACTGCCACCATGTACATGTAAGAATACTCGGACATGTGCAAGTGAAGTTTATTCAGTTCAAAACTATACATTTAAGTGAATCATGTGTTAAATAATGCATCTAAAATTTGTATTCAAAGCTACATGTAGCACATACTAAGTCTTTATTCAATTGCTAATTAGTGTAGTCCAATATCTAAGGAAGTGAATATTGTTCTCGTGGTTTATGTGGGCTGCACATAACTATAAGATTTCATAACAATCAGTGTACTCAATGGCTGAAGAGTCAAGGGCAAGTCAAATTGGACTTTGATAAACAAGGTATCATGCTCATGGAATTTGTGTGGTAAATAAGATTGTGATCAGAGTGAATACGTGTAAAACTGATAACAATATCTACAGGTACCTTACAAATGCACTGTTATAGTTAATATTACCAATAAAATATATATTAATTAATTTTGTATCATATCAAGTTTTGCCAATTGGCAATTCATTCAATGCAGGTCCCTACTTGTGCAGGTTCAGTGCTTGATGATGTAGATAATACAGGTCTCACTTATTCTCTCTGTAAACACCATATTTATTTAACACATTGGTGGTATCAATCAAACTTTTCTATCAAGTTATAATTATAGTAACTGTATGTAATCAAGCTAAATCTTAGCACTGATATAGAAATTCCACTGATTTCTGTATCTCACTTGTTAAACTTCTCTCCTGGAGCGTTTCTGATACTTTGTGGGGGAAAGGCAAAACAACAGACTATGTAATCAGTCTAGTCTTGCTGATCAGTACAGAAATTCCAGTGATTACATAACATTATACTGTACATCTATACATGTATATTTTACCCATTGAACTTTTTCTCTCCTGGTCGGAGTGTTTCTGTTCCATATTATATTTTGCAGGGAAAAAGGCCAAATATCAATCTAATCTGATATAGAAATTCCAGTGATGTTCTTAGTTTGTATTTCAGACTTCACTTCTCTTGTCTGAAAATTTTTGACACTTTGCCAGGATATATGTAAAAGGTAAAACAACAAAATGTTAATTCATTGTAAAAAAGAAATTAATTAAAAATACACATTCAATCCATCTGTCTTTATGGTATCAAAAATATATTATATCATGGTAATTGTAATGTTATTTTGTTTATTTATATTAATTATTACATACCATAGTGCTGACCATTATATGCATTTTAGCTTCTGTGACCCCGCAGTCTGGAAACACTGTTTAAATTGTTTTTAATTACACAGTAGGCAGAGAGTGATGTTGAAAGACAAACAACATAGTAAATCAGAGAGCTTTATACATAATTAATTCTGTTTTAGCTATAAGTCGATCCATATGCCCATACATGTACCGTTTATCTTGTAACATGCATATCCAGTGATATTGGCTGGAGAAAGAGTAGCAATATAAACTATAACAGCGTCGGTACCACAGCGTCACATCATACACCATTCAGAATTCCCAAATGAGTCAGTTGATGAAAGCATTCTTGTTTTTAAAAGTTGCATTCCTATCACCTCAGACCAACAAGAGGACTAATAGTCTTGTAAATAATTAAGAATCTGTGTCAGAAATTCTCTTGATTCCCTGCTCTTGTAGAATGATTAATATAATAATTCATATGATTGTATAGTTGTTCTATAGAGTTTGTAATTTAGTTATGTTTATTAGTCGAACAATGGATAGCCGGATATCAACATTCACTCAATATCATGCATCATTCAGATTTGCCAGTTGATAAAAGCATTCTTGTTTTCAAATCTTACATTCTTTATCACCTCTGACCAGCGTGATGACTCTTAGTCTTGTAAACAACATCTGTGCCGGAAATTCTCTTGACTTCCGGCTCTTACAGAATAATTTTATCAATTTTGTCTAGTTGTGCTGCAGAGTTTCTACATATATGTTTATCAGTCCGATAATTTGACAACAGAATATCAACACACACTCACTGTCATTGCATCATTCAGATTTGTCAGTTGATGAAAGCATTCTGGTTTCAAAAGATACATTTGTTATCACCTCTGACCAGCAACATCTGATACGGAAGTTCTTTAAACTTTGAACCCTTGTGGGATTTTTTATAACTGTACGGCATGTAATATACAGTCCTGCAGAGTTTAAATTCATTTTATAGCAGTGTAATAATTGATAGCAAAAATATCAGTGTTTAGTCATAGTTGTTCTAAGTTTTGGGCAGTACATAAAAACAGACATGGTAAGAAACTGTGATTGCTGCCATATTTGTGTTAAAAAATTTGAAGGGGGGGGGGGTGATAATGTTGTGATTGTGTCAAGTTTAGTAAAGTCTACAAAATGAATATAGGCAGTACACATGTGTTCAAGTAACAAATGCAGTAAGAGCCTGCTATTGCAACCATGTGTGTTAATGAATTCCAGTAGTCCTGGTGATAATGAAAGTGTCAAGTGTAATGAACTCTGTGAGATACATGTATGAAATTGATGATAACTAGCCCTAAACTTAAATGCTTTCTTTGCTCACTTCCAATGGAGTTATTCTATAGATTAGTCGAGGATTTTTGGCCCTCATTCTCCTCTACTGTACAATGCCAAATGAATTTTAATTTTACAAGATTACCCTGGTCACAGATTATATAAAAACGAGGCATCACTTCTTTCCATTTCAGCAGTAAAACATGCAAAAACTGTTATTATTCAAATTCCTTTTGTCCAGTCACCAGAAAGAATTTTTTATACATTTAAGTGAGTTAGAAATTGAAGAATATAGTGCGAAAACAATGGAAGTAACTTTGTACATATTAACAATTAAATTCTCCCAAAGGTTATATAAAGAAAAGAGGAATAACTTACAGAGAATCGAGAACTCGATCAAAGACACTTACATCCTTTTTGCAATAGTGTCTTCAATTAGCCAGTGACTGTGTTGGCAGTTAGTTCCAGCCCTGATCTCTTTGAGCCCCAGTCAGTTTATCAGCAATATGTTCATATATTGAAGCAAACTCGTATCCGAAGCTGCTCGTGAAACTTGAAATTTCAGTATTTTATGCAAAGTTGTTTGGTTAGGAGAATAATGCAATTGATCATGAATATAAAGCTATTGGAGATATTTTAGAAGAATTCATAAATACATTATTATTATATGTCATAATTTTATATTATGTTTGGGGTTGAAGGGGTACAGTATCACCTTTGATTGGATTCAAAATTATACTGTAACTCAAGAGTTTTGTATTGTATATAATCAATATTCAGCCACATTTCTATCATCCTTGTTACACCATTTAACAGTTCAAATCATCTTAGATAAATTTGATATCAATGATTCTTTTATCTTTTGGGAATAAAAAAACCGTCCTCTTAAGAAGTGTTAACCAGTGTAATATAGTACTAATTCAGTTGTCATCATTACAGTTTGAAGCAAGTTGTTTCATCACAAGAGCAAGAAATTGATCGGCTGAGAACACTCCTTGCTTCCTCCAGACGACCTCAGATTTGTATATCTAGCAGCTCATCAGGATCAAATAATGCAGATGTCAGATCAACAAATGTGGGAACCCAGACAAAGGTGAAATATTATTAAAGGAAACCTGCAGTGAAAAATATATTTACCCACCAAGTGAAGACCTTGCTTTGAACACTGATTTGTAGTGTGAAATTTTAGGGCTGAAAACCATCACATTTAAAACAAGAATGGAGTAAAAATGTTTCAGTATTTTGCCAGTATTTTGCTGATGGATGCCACCATCTTGAATTGTGACATTATTGCACTCGGGAACTCGGGACAGGATTTCCTGCATGTTTTAATGTTGTCTTTGCATCCTCGCCTGAGCGAGTTGCACTCGTAATCATATCAAAATGGTGAATGGGAAGCATTTTGCTTTCATTTGGCTGTGACTCCTACCAGTTTCAAGCCGAAATACTTGAAAGATCAAGATCATTCTTCTTCAGAACAAGTCTGTAGCCCACACAAGATGCCATCCTGAGTGCAGTGACATCAGAAGTCAAGATTGTGGCTTCCATCAACAAGATACTGAAAAGTTTTTGATCGGTTCTTGTTTATGCGATGGGTTTCAGCTCTGAAATTTCACACAACAAATCAGTACAGCAAGGTCTTCTATTTGGTCGGTAATGTATATTTCACTGCAGGTTTCCTTTAAATTAATCTTTAATATGTTTGTTTCAGAAGAAGTCTTATTCACTGAGTCCTTAGTGTCTGGTACTGTCAATCAATAATTATTTACAAGTGACAAGAGGGCAGGTGGGACCACTTAAAACACTTAAGCAGTAAACAATTAAATAAATATAAATTAGTTTGATGTACTTTTTGTGCAATAGAAACCTAAATTTTGCAGTTATTTAATCTTTAGAGTGATCAAAGTGGATTGACAGTGGAGAGGACTACATACAAAAGCTGCCTTAGGGAAAAACCAAAGCTGGTTGATGTGTCCTCCCAGACAGATACTTCAGGTGAGGAGACTGACAGTTTTGGAAGTGCAAGTCAACTGACAGAGAGGTCTGAGCAAGCTGACATGTCCTCCCAGACAGACAACTCTGGAGAAGAGAGAAATAGTTTTGGAAGCACAAGTCCAATGATAGAGAGGCCTGAGAAAGTTAATGTCTGCTCCCAGACTGACACCTCTAAGGAGGAGACAGACAGTTTGGGAAGCACAAGTCCACTGACAGAGAGACCAGACCAAGTCAATGTCTGCTACCAGACACACATTTCTGAAAAGGAGATAAACAATTCTAGCTGCAGAATGGTGTTTAAAGATTGTCAAAGTATGTCTATTTGGCAATTGTTTAATAATAAGTTTTGGTTACAATATAGTTGAAATATAGAAAAAGGTAAAGGGGATGTTAGTATATTGAATTACCTATCAAGAGAAAAGTAATTTCGTTAATGATGCACAAACTGAATGAAGTTCAAGCAGCTGTTCAAACATTTATAAATACAGAATCACAGCATGTGAGTGATTTTTATAATTAATAATTAATGGGTGATCTTGCACAGTATCTACACTGTAAATTACCATAAAGGCTCTAATTAGCCGCCCTCTCTAATAAACCCCCCTCAAGAGCCTGAAGTTTGTAATATCTGCCCGCTCGAAACATGGCGCCGGGCCGCCCGCCGGCGGCCGGGCGGCTGAG
>JANSTR010153829.1:0-18131 GCA_025434805.1 Antipathozoanthus remengesaui
GTAGTTTCTGCACGCTTTTTCCACGTTTCATGCTGGTATTCTTTTCAGTTCCTGTCCTCTGGGAACACATTTGCATTCTGAATGTGAGGCTTGGTGGTGAAACTGATCAGCAAAACGTCATCATGCATAAGGTCTATTAGTTCTTAATTAGCATAGCCGAATGTTCCTTGTCTGCACGGCTAATTATAAGATTCTCTAAATATGTTTGTTTCATAAAGTCGCGTCTACACAAGTACATTTTCTGTGACACCTTTTTGGCTCGTGTTCATGGCAAATTGTGGAAAATTTCATGTGTATTGGATCTGGGTGCCACGAGAGAAACCCAACTGGGAAGTATTTATGAACGAGTTCAGTGAAGGCAGCGTTGAACCGAAACTAATACTTAACCATCCTAATAATAACAACTTAGAAACAGGCCCATCTCTGACATAACACTTTATTTTGTTCAAGAGCAACTCTTGGCCACTAAACTAATTAAATGTTGAATAATTAAGGAATGCAGATTTAATTGGCTAGATCAATATGCTATTAGAGAATTGGTATTGTATTGTGTTGTATTACTGATAAGGTGAGCTAGATTAGCATGTAAAGCCGGTTTTGGCTTGTTTTGATTTCCCTTTTTAGTTTTTGATCTTCATCAGTTAATGTTTTTGTACATGCAGCTTTACAGTATATTTTGCTTCGGGTATTAGTTGTGCACATGCTTCAGCTTGAGTTGGTCTACCCCTGATGGTCTATCATAACCATTGTGGCCTATCTATTTGTCCGTCTAACCGCCGATCCGTGTTCTCCGCCATTCGTTCATTGTATCTGCTTGAATTTTTGCCTTTGTTTTTCCCAACCAATGTCTTCTAAACGGAATATCTCTTTAGTCGAAGTAAGGATCATATCTGAACCATACAACGCATATCTGCTTCCGTATAGTATTCTTGGCTACTCTCGGGTGATGACTATAGTTCAACATAAATTCTTTATATATTTGCTAGTGTACAAGTCGAATCTTATCAGTCGGATTATGTAAGAAGGGATAAGTGATGCTTGCAGCTCGAAAGTGATCGCGTAACTTCATCGAAACCGTAGCTGGCAACGCACAAAACGTCAATTATATATATTTTCCCGCTGTCTAGTTAACGTCACGACAACCAAGTGACTTCAACTGCATTTTTCCAGCGGAAATTTATCAGCCGCATGAACGACTCATTTCTATTCAGTTATTCTGGTAACATATTGTTCCTAACATAATATATTGACGCAGTGGCTTGGATTGTTCCTTGTATATGCAAGCTTACTAAGCTTGAGGCAACTACGTGGGCACGGAACACGCGTTTCTACAGCCAATTTAGTTAATTACGGAGATACCAGTAAAGATGATGTGGGTTTATATTGTGTGAATTTGCCAATTTGAGAATTGACTTGAAGAGGCCAGTCATTGTAGGTTCACTGTTTTGAAGCCCGCTGCTGAAGGCTTTATAATTACTTTTTACGGCGAGCAGTCTGTCGCAAAACACGGGCTTTTTTTATTTACATCTGTTACCAAACAGAATCTTTCAAAGAACTCTGTAAAGTTATTTTTCTTTGTCGTCGACTTCAGCTGAACTAAGGAAGCGGTATGAATTTCTGGACTCGAAGTCAAGCAACTAACTTTTACAAAAAAGTGGTCTGCCACTTACCAAGGTAAATTCCTATTTCCCAGTAGATAACTATACACACTGATTATCAAAGTTGAGTGTCATGTTTAATCCGTGCAGTTTCTTAACTTAACAGCTACTTTAATTATAGGAAAAGATACATTGTATAGCTTTAGGAGGTCTTAAGATAATTAGCATAACTTTTGGATATTTCAAAGTAAGATTTGTAAAATTGTGCTACATAACTTTAGAAAAGGCTATAAAGCAGAGGACAGTCAAGAATAGAGTTGAATCGAATTCGGTACAGTGCTGAGTCAGCAAGGGTCAGATCTTACTCTAAGTCTACATATGCAGACTGCAAATTAGTGATTCTACTGAATTTGAATACTACACCGAAATACAGTATTATTTTAAATATTATAGTTCTTTTTACGTATCATTAGTGGTAATTTTATTATTCATGTTTTTGTTAAAGTCCTTCTTTAGTCACCAATGCTATCACAGGATCACAAGTCAAGCTGCAGTAACTAGCGCTAGCAAGACGAGTTTTAATAGACTTCAGCTCGTGTTGACATGCTATAAATATAATGAAGCCCCACTAGTCGTCGAATTGGTGGTACATATCTTCGTATATATATTTTTAATTAATCAACAGTCTGAGCCTTCAGGTTTTCATTGCTTTATTAAAGAATTTTATTCAATCGCCGAAGGCGTACCTCTGTCATTTCTGTCAGTGGCGTTTAATTTATGATTATACTTAATATTGGAAGAACTGTGGTTAAAATTCCCGATTTTAAAGGTACAGTGGAGTGCGTTTGGAGACGGTTTTATGTTGATTGATAATTGCAACAGACTATTTTCTAGAATCACAATGTTAATGACAGTTTAGTTATAGTTGTCAGTAGACCGAAATATATGCCACTAAACTGTCTGTTTTGACATCCTTCAAGCTGTTACGAGTATTGGGTGTTATCGCTAATTGCACTAGACACAAACACAAAGATGACAAATGAATCCGATGGAGAAACAAGTCTGTTCTGGCTAAATTCAAAAGATTATCATGAAACACTGTAAAACTCTTAAACTGTAAATTAAATGTAAGCAAGTTCGAGTTGAGAAGACCAAGTTTCTGTGAGAAACCAAAATAGACTGTATAGCTTGCCAGTCATGAAATAATGAAAGCGGAATTTCTGAATGAGATAACTTAATTAGTATACAAGACCTTGTTAACACAATATCAATTAGCTTTGAAAATATTGACCCACTCAATAAAGAAAAACCACGCACTCGAACCTGTTATAGAATCACACCCCAGAGCCATTGTTGTACAAGTTTCCTGTTTACCTGTCAAAGACATTCTCTATAGTTGTCTTACTCGTTAATCAACGACTCAATCTTCAGCATTATAATAGACTAGAGCTTTCTCAGCCACATCATTGGCGTCTTGTTGCACGTGTTCACACTTGACTAATTTTCCGTTGAAGAAATATGATTAGAAATTATTTATAAATAGGCTCGTAACTTTTGTTATAAAAACATCGTTCAGTGTTGCTTTTTCTTTGTCCTGCCTATTTGTGTATGATTTCTCATTCGTTTTGCATGAACAAAGGTTGGCAAACTCGACATTAATCATTATCCTTTCATAACTCCATAAGATCACAAACCTTTCGAACTTCAAAATACAAAAATCAAAATGTATATTTGGTGTCTGAATGACTTTTTTGGTGAACTGACCCTGCTTGGTGACTAATTTGTTGATGGAAAATCTTCTATCACCTTTAGATCTAAACCTTAGTAATAGTATCTAAAACTGTCGAATTGTGAAACCCCAAAGTTTGGTGGCATTCGTTGCGTCACTAGTGCTTTCCAAGCCTTCAAGGGTGTCGTGTGTGAAAAAGATATTGCGAAACTACAATTGAGCACCATTCGGAACCGAGTATACGTATGTTTCCTCTGTCAGACGTCCCAGCTCTGTTAGAGTTTAGATGAAGCTATTCTAACACTTAACCCATTCCCTGCGGAGTTTTTAAAATTCGAAGTTGCCGAACTTCACTGGAAAATTCTGAACCTCTGAATTTGTTGAAACATTTAACATTTCCAGATTCTATACCTTTGAAGACCTGCAAAATGAATGGTCACTTTGTAGAGTTTAAATTGAGATATCGACGGACAATCTGAAATCGAGTTTAGCATCATTAGGATTAAATCGGTGCATTGGACGCACCCATCTTCTTGCTCTAGCCTGTATGTTGACAAAACTTTACTGATTTATCTCATTGTGCCTGATAATTCCAGTCTACTGTTGATATCAGCGATGGCATAGTTACACCTTTATCTGTATTAGTATTTGACACTTATCAAAAGTAACAAAATGTAACAGCAAGCGCAAAACAATAGCTATAATAAATCATCTGTTTACCTCATTCGATTGTCCAGCTGTGTTCTAAACAACAAGCCACAGGGCACGTGTAAGCAAGGTGAATGAATGCAAAAATTCGAGTCTTCTTTCTCGTGTGTCTCAGAATTCTTCGAAATATTTACGCGGTGCGAATTTGTCCCCACAAACCTCTTGAGATAAAAATGAAGAACAATACAAGAGAATTATAGGCACGGAAACCTGCCACTGTTCTTTCTTGTTGATCACGATTAGTAGTAGAATATATCACAAATGAACCAAGAGTTGAACTATTTTTTAAAATACTGTTTATACGTCTCTAAGCTTCTCTGTACACTGGCAAACGACTGCGGAGCGTGAACTGGATAAGTGCAAAAACTGAAGTATTGAGCAATGTCAGTGTACACATCGAGAAATACTTTCGATTTCAAAATAACCTTTGTGGACTCATCCAATACAACTGAAGTACATCAATAATGGCAATCAAAATGGAAATTCACTTTTTAAAGATTAGGTGGCAAATCTATGGAATTAGAACTCTGCATAATCCATATGATTTTTCCTGCTAAGTTATTTAAAACTGAAATTTGAACTCGGAACCTCTGAATTTGCTGAATTATTTAATATTTCCTGATTTCCTTTCGAGACCAGCAATATAAACGGTTATTGTAAAAAGATTTCAACAACTGGTTCAAAACTTAAGATATCCTTGGCTTATATGAAGTAGGGTTTCGTACCTGCGTACGATAAGCCAGGTTAAATCTCTGAGTCATACAGTTAGTGTGAATATAGAGCGTGCATTATTTTTTCTGATGGACCTGAAAGCGGAGTCAGTGTGGTATTGTACCGATCTGTTGTCTGGTTGCACTTTTTTTTAACAAGAACGTTACCTTTTTCATAAGAAAATCAAGGCTGAAAATGGCGAGCAAATCCAGTCAAGCTAAAGTTTAGTAAAGAACATTATATTTCGCCAGTTTCTAAATAAGGAATGTTTATCACGTGAAGCCGGCTGTGAGCAGGAGAAGGCCATTAACAAAAGAATGACACCAGGCGCCAACAAAAGTAAACACTGGTCAAGTTCCTTAAAAAACTTGGTTTTTCTGCGTAGGCGAATAAGTTGATAAACAAGGGTTGATATGGTTTGTTTTTGCTGTACATTTGGAAGTGACCGACGGGACGTTTGAGTGCGAATTTTTCGGTGGGTTTAAGAGGATGTTTATATGGAGCGACAGTATGTGAAAGAAGGAAAGTCGGTTCTGTAAAGTATGCTGAAGTACGAAAACCTCCGAAGCAAATTGTACACGAATAATATTATTTCCGAAAATCTCGTCAACTTCACGAAACATCTTCCACTCGCACACCGGATAGTACGAAAGAGAGGACAATATATGGCCATTAATAGTGATAGTTGCCCATGTGATCTAAATAACTCACGTGCTAGAGGTATCACAAACCACATTCGTTGCAACAGAACTCAATCGACTTAAATTAATAAGATTGTATGTTTATGAAAGTAGGAAGCAATGAGACTTTCGGGCTTTCAAATTTACGAGCAGGCAGTGATTGAAACTCGGTGTTAATTGTCCATCCTCGCGATGTAGTCCAGACACTGTATACTGCTACTTTGTTAGATTTTTTATTTCCTGTTTCATCCCATAATTAATCTCCTAGTTTTTAACTTAGTCAGTCTATTTTTTAGTTTTGTTTGTGCGTTAGTACTGTGTGTACATTAGTTTTTATTTGCAGGACCTTTGTGAAATGACAAAGCTTCCTCGTCAAAAATTACTATTATTATTATTATTATATATTATTATTACTCGAAATTGACGGAAAGGTGATTTTGAAGTACACTTTTAACTCTGTACCACTCCCATATTCCATAAGAAGCTATTAAATCACTGAATACTATCAGAAACGGAACACGGACAACACCGAGGTACATATACTGCTCAAACAAGCTAAGACGGAAAATTGTAACTACACACGAAAACCGTCTGTTTGGTTTTTTACTGTTTGCCATAATATCGTAATATGGCACGGGTTTGTTAAGAATGAATCAATAAGACAATGGAAAATGTCCGTTCTTCTTTTAGCAAATCTCTTAGGCCCTTGTTTTGCTAAATCTCAACCCATATATCCGCCGAATTGTTCACAGGCTCTTTAAACAATCACTAAGGCACTGCTTAAGAGTCAATAATTTATATATATAATATGTGTGTTCTGATAAAGCGAGGCAGGGGAATCTAACTGATACATCGGTGCATGATGGAATGTATAAACAATACTAGACATTCTTTTGAGAACATAATTACAGATCAAGTAAACTGTGACTTTATGATCTTTGTTATTCTAAGTTTATCGACACATGTGGAACTTGAAAAAAAATTGCTGAGGGATTTCATAAAGAAGATAAAGTTCAGCTGAAGATAAAAATACTTAAATAGGACTCTGTGCCGAGTACTCACACTGTATTAGTTGCAACCAAGGTATAAACTCAACTGAGAACTGGGTGGTCTGATCTAATAATAGCAAAAATAGCCGGATATGTTTAATTATCACATAAAACTGAACTAAATAAAAGCAAAAGTAGCCAGATATGTTTTGTTATCACATGCATAGAAGTGAACTAAATAATAGCAAAATGGACGGATATATTAACTTATCACATAGAACTGCGCCAGCACAATAGTAAATACTTTTTAAAGCATTCGCTGTCAGGCGAGTTGATTCAGTGTCACCGGCAAACGGAACTACATCACTAAAACCCGAACTGGCTGTATTCAGCTAACCATGTTATCGATGCGTGGACGATGTCTATATGTAATTTGTTGACCCATGTGCCCAGCCATAATATTTTGACAGGGCTGAGCATAAGAAAGTGGATCAAACAGTTTAGAAATATTTTCCTTACGAAATGAACGAGTAAAACGTTAACACTAGCAATTTAATAAATCGAGAGGAGCGATATGAGGTTCTTAATCACTTGTGAAAGTCGCTAAGCTGTCTGAGAACGGGGAAGTCTGCAGTAAGATAGGCTTTCAAGGAAGTTTAAGTTGCTATGTGGGCGTATATCTATACCTACACTTTTCCTAGTTTATATTTGCTTGAGAACTGATTTATTTTTGAACAGAGCAAAGGTGGAGTTAGAACAGGTTTTACAAGTACTGTGAAATGGGATAAAATATGTTTTTGCTTTATTTGGCTCAGTAGGTTTTATGAGATATCATTTACAGGGTTTTTTACATATTTAAAACAAAGAAAAACAGAACGCATACAAAATATTAGTACAAGGTTTAATAAATAGCGCTATTTCACTGACAAGGGCGGTTCGCATCTGGGAAAGCATTCAGAAAGGATTAATATCTCCTATTTTTTTTGTGGTAGTTATCTTGTTTTTTATTCTGGTGAGCATTTTCACGATATTTGATAGTTTGTCTCAAACCCTACTATATAAACATATATGTAATGTCCGGCGCTAAGAAAAGCCTGCATGGTTTAGCCCTTTTAGCCCCAGCCATTTATCATCACCTAACTTCTCCTTACGTCATTATATCCACATATAATGTTTTGTTTGGTTGTGAGAATAAAGTAATTGATCATATACATAAAACTATCTGTCAAACTGTTTAAAAGGAAGCTCAGTTGGAGACACTGTTTTTAATAGTACGTTGGATTTCACTTGGAATAAGACGATGACCGGTTTCTAGTTGAAATCTCTTGTTTCCATTGAAACAAGCCGTGAATATTCAATATATCCTTCCCAAGCAGATTCATTGAATGTGTCAATTACAGTGTCTTGTATTCATCGGCTAAGTTTTATGCTTTGTATATAATCATAAATTGAACTTGTTACGCTAAGTTCGAGCGTAAAAATAAAATCTGCGTTGCATTTGATTGCTGCAGCTGTCCTCTAACACTTCGTATCAGAAAGTGAAGATAAGGTAATTTAGAGTCGACTCGAGTCTGTTCGACATTACATGTGCCCGGGGAAATAAGTTTTTTTAATGTTTAAATTGCGTTATTTAATTTAATTTAAAATCAATCTTGCCATTTCTGTCTTTCTCTGTTAATTAATGCAGTATTATATTCTTTTCAGAAACGATAAAGATAACTACAGTTTTAACGCTAATAACAGTTCACGTTTTTAAAACGCAGCCGAGGCCCGGCTGTACAAATACTGTATCTGATTATTCTTGCAATTACATGTTCTGTTTTAGACCTGTGCTGTAAGTTAATTTTAATTAAATTCTGATTTCTTGCTATTTGAGTTTCATAGAAACTCCAAACAAGTCCTCAGCTTCTCAAAACAATAAAGGTTTCAAACCTCATCAACACATACTTCATAGATTTGTTCGCCAAACAAGAGCTTTTGATGGCAGAAGTGTCAATTTATTCTGAATCTTGTGAAGGCCATCTTTACGAGTCATTTGGGGATTCAATTTGTTCTTGATAAGAACGCACACCGCCTACAAACAAGAAAAATACTCATTATAGATACAATACGGACGTGGAATGATTCCATTCCATTGAATACGAAAACCAGCAAACTTCAGGAAATCACTTACTTGCTATGTTGCCTTCAGCAAAGTGGAGTCTTGTTCTGACAAGTCAAAGGCAATCTAAAATTTTATAATTGGAAAATATTGGCTTTATAACAAACAAAAGCGGGGCTTATCGAAAACAAAGAACTGGAAATGCGAGGTGAATCTATGAGGCTTTTGAAAACTTTCTTTTGTTTTCGGCAAGTTTAATCAAATTTTCAGCAATTGGGGCAAAGAAACGTGCGCCAACACTTTTTACTCTTTCTAAAACCTTGGCTATAACTTCGCTTCAGAGCGAAGGGCTTGATTCTTAGCTTGTGATATGGTTATCAAGGAACAATTGAAAACCCATCAACCTCATGCTAGTCTTAAGATCAACAACTAACGCGCCCCGAGGCAAGATTAAACAGTTAGCGAATACGTTTTCCAAAGCACTTTTCTTCTCATATTCATTTAATTTACAAAGCAATTGTTTGAAGCATACAAGGGATTGTTCGTTAATTAGGAGTTATGAATACATTAGCGACCACACACTTCCGTCAAAACAATAGCCAACCCTCTGAAAAATATTCTGATGGCTTTCCAGTGTCTCGATCGCCAGCAGTCCTTTGTGAAAGTTTCACTAGAAATTGAAAAAATGATAAACATTCTTACAACTAATGAACGTTTAGCCTCTCTATAGACCTCCAGCCAGGCGAGAACATGCTGTGCTGAGTTCACACGACAAACACAGACGCTGTTGATGGGTGCTGACCGAAGATTTGTGGCAGATTTTTCCTGCCATTTTCCTAGTATCCCTCCGCGACCGGAGATTCAAATTAATAAACAAGATCTGCAACTCAAATTTCGCTAATTTATTAGCTCAATTGGCTTTGTGATACAATACAAGACGTGTTGGATATCCATGACAACAGAATTTTTTTTATGAGTTTTTATTGAATCTTAATTGTATTATAGACTCTTTTTAATGATTTTACATTAGTTGTACACTTTGGCCTGAAGGACTTTGCGAGCGAACGTTCTATCTTAAACCCGTTATGTTATCACTAAGACTAAAAAAGGTAGAACCAACGAAATTTACTTTTCGGAAATGGTAAATCCGTCGGTATCGCGCTTTCGTCAAAGGGCTTTGTAAGTTCCTGAGAGGAAGAAATATTTATGGGGGCTTGCTGTAGCGTCACGGCCAAACAACTTGAGAAATATATTGTTAAATTTTCCTAATCAGAGAGAGCTCGCTGATTGGCTAGCAAAATAGGTTATTTATTTTAAGGCTTTTGTTTGAACAAATAAACACTGATTAAAAGTATGACAAACGGTCATTTTGATTAACTAACAAAGGCTACAGATTAAAGACAAATATAGAATCTGCATTAATCTGGCGTTTCTTTCAAAGTAAATTGTCCTCGAGTCATTCACTACTGTGCCACTACTTTGGTAACCCAACGTGAACTGACATTTTGGACTGCTCTCTTCGTTACAGAATTGCCGCGAACAAGATGAATTATCTTCATCACGATGGGGACAAGACTATCAAAGGAAATGGGAATCATTCGATTGAAAACGCTTTGATTCAAGCGTCCAGTAAGGGATACACGATCGATATGATACTGGGAAACCACGACAGAAAGAAACGCGAAGATCAAATCGAAACGAAGGATGACACGAAGCGGCCCAAGGTTTTAAAACTAACAGGTGCGGCAATTGTACTCGTTATTAACCAATTTTGAACTCTTCTAAATCGCATTAAGTTCTCAAGTTAGTTTACTCAGCACTTGGTTTTAGAGCAAATCTGTCCACACTCAACATGTGGCCAATAGAGGTGTTAATTTAATCTCTAAACTTTCTTTTTCCGTCTCACAAACTCCAAAACTTGTTAGAGTCCAGCAAAGTTCAGCTGCTGGACTGCGAACTTGAGCTTATTTACATTTCTCATGTAATATTTGTATCATTGCAGTAGGATGGATCAAAATATTTTCGATATTGGTTGATTAATGCTTTATACCGGCATTAGCAAACGTCGTTTTCGATGCTGCTAAATTATATTATAATGAAACGATTGACGCCCTCCACAAACCCAGCGTCATTCGGTTTTGAACTTTCTTGTTACAGAGAAACAAATTAAAGAAGAGAGAGTAGATAAAGACGAAGAAGATGAAGATGATGAGAGTTTAGGCAGCGATGGGAAAACGAGGAAAGTTCGTCGCAGTCGAACAACTTTCACCACTTACCAGCTGCATCAGCTCGAGCGTGCTTTTGAGAAAACACAATATCCTGACGTCTTTACGAGAGAAGAACTAGCATTAAGGTTGGACTTGAGCGAGGCACGTGTCCAGGTAAATACAATATCAGTAATCTATCTCGGAATTTTTTTTGACATTTGCAAACTCTTACAATTAGAAAGAACGTGGTGTTCAGATGAACTCCAACGATATCGAGTGCCCCCCGAGAAAGCTCTCTCGCACCAGTAAACGAGAAATTAGTCTGTTCAGTTAAATGGGTGCCGTCTGCATGCAACGATTATCGTTTGAAATGTGAATCTAAAGACAGGCTATAAATGCTAGGATAATGTTTTGTGACTGAATATTTCCAAGAAGGTTTTCTGTCACAGATGGAGTGCAGAAGTGTGTCTTGTAAGAGATAACAATCTCTTTCACTGTTACAACTTCGAGCCGCTAATATGACTCTTTTCAATCAACATACTGTCAGTCCGGTTTACAATAGCCATTAGCCTTAACTTGATAGATTGGGCCGGATATAATACGTTCTTGCCTGAATAAAAGTGTAGATTTTGTAGTCGACTCCAGCTGTTTTTGGCAAGAATTGGACTAACCTTTTCGACACATCGCTATCATGTAAAGGATGGGTTTTCTATCACCAAACAATTTCTTGAATTAGGACCTAACACAAAATTTGATAAAGAGTGGCAAAAAACTTTGTTGAACGCGAATTGGTGGAGGTGCACGAAAGATATAAATTACAGAACAAAGTGTATCGGGAATTTCGTATCGAGCTTAATGTTCTTTTATTAATAAGGGTGGGACGAAAGGCATGACTTCAGAAAATACAACAAAATAACATGAGATTTCTATCAAACCTTCATGAAGAGAATCTTGCAGGATATTAAGTCTTTCCCTGCTGAGTCTTTAATCTCAAAGTTGCCAAAGCTCATGAAAATTCTGAACCTCTGAATTTGTTGAAACACTTAGCATTTGCTGATGACGTGCAAACTGAATGGGCAGTCTATAGGGTTTAAACAACTGGTTCAAGAGTTGAGATATCTTGGTTTATGTGAAGTTGTGTTTGGTATGCCACATAACGGTTATTCTATATTCGGTTAACACCTAAACTCTTACTAAACCCCAATGTAAGTTTGCTTTTAACGGTTGTAACATTTTGTCAACATTTTGTGGCCTTTGTGACTGTGGAGTGTGGTGTATGACTTTGCGAATGAGTTTTATTTAATTAGATTTGATTTTCTGTCTCCGAGTTGAATTCAAAGACTATCGTTTTGCTCTGATTTCTTGAAATGCAATCGAGGTTGCAATTTAACATAATTTCCTGTACTTTGGTCAAAACCCCAAAGATGACACTTCAACTGAGATTCCTTCTGTTTGAGGGAACTATCTGTTTGAAATTCGCTTAGTTCCACATTTATAATCTTTCTAAGAATATGGAAATCCTAATCTTGGCACTATAGAGATTAAAGTTATTAGTTGGAGGTGTGACAAGAATTCTGTGTTAACTAATTGGTGTTTTCAATCCTTATAAATCTTAAAAAGGTGGTATGAAAATTTAATTTAGATTGTAACTCATAAGTTATGACCAATCAGTCGGATGTCACGTTCACTACTCTGACTGTATTTTGTCAAGCTGTCGAATACGGCTGAAACACTTCTTATTTACTTCTCGTAATATCCTGAGAAACAGATTTCTTGTTTGCGCCCAATTTTCTGATTGCTTCGATACCATCGTCAGTAAATTGAATTTTAAGTGAATATGTATACAAATGCCTTGCAATTGGAGCAATTATCGCGCAAGATTAATGGACGATATATTGAACAGAGGGTCAAACAAAGTTAGTAATTAAAAGATGACGTCGACGGAAGACTTGGCAATTGGCAGAAGACCATTCAGCCACACTGAGCTAAGCTCAATGCTAAAAAAAAGATGAATAGATTTTTGGAACAATAGGCTTTCTACCGCAGGGCATTGAAAGCTGCTGATTGAAAAGAGCTTTAATTAAGAATCACCCTTTCTCATCCTATTCTTGTTCTTAAAGTTTGCTCTCTCTTAATTACCACAAGATAATAGACAATATATAATCATCCTGCTTTCCTGCTTTTGGATTCGCGTCCTGCGTTAGATAAACTTTTTTTAAAATGAGACTGTAAACTTCTATTAATTCTTGAGTGCGATTTTGTCAGTGTGCATGTCGGGTGCTGATAAACATTGATGCGATATGGAACACTGCATACAATGGGAGTCGACGAGCCTGTGAACAGAAGTAGATATACATGTACAGTTAATGAAACAGGTCCCAATAGTAGATTTCTTGTCTTGACATGTTTTATGTTTAAAAGGTCATGAAAAAAGTTCGAATTTAGTGTTTTGTTAAACAAACAATCGTGGCCGTCACACTTAAACAGTATCTCTTCGAATGTCCAGATCACTTTTGTTGTGTGGTATCCGCAAACTGAGTCAGTGTTTTAAACACGGAACAAATTATGCGAATTGCGGGTATTCATGGTGTAATGTTTCGAGTCCAGATATCCCTTAGTTTCCAAATTTCATGAAAATTCTAAGCCTCTGAATTTGACAACTGGTTCAACAGTTGAGATAATCTTGGTTTGTGTGAAATCGGGTTCAGCAAAATAATGATTAAGGATTAAGATAATCGCAAATGAAATCATCAGAACACTATTTTTATGTCTCGTCAGTAGTTTCAACACATCAGAAACATAAGCGTAGCGTTATATCCCTAATGAGGAAATAACTATCTTAAGCCGGATTCTTGCTCCATATGAGAACCCTCGCCGAAACCTTGCATTTTACACACTGTTTCAAGCTTACTGTTAGCTGTTACTAATTTGCATGACTTATGTGATTGTACTTTCTAATTTTGAGACGAATTTTACAAACAAATCTAATTGTTCTACTCACCTCAACAATTCTAAATGTAATTCGTTCTTCGAAATGATAGAGCCAAGCAGATGAGTGCTAAGGGTTTAATATTTTCAAGACCGTTGTGCCCAGGCAAGGAATGCGAAAATCCATGTATGAACTTTTATCGATATGTGATTTGCCTTAGGCAAGCCTTGATTGCCTTTTGTATTAGGGCGATGCACATAACAAACTAGTATCAAAACAGAAACTTTCTCAATAGGAAAACGCATTTTAGTAACCATCGGAAATCATTTTAAAAGCTGTTAGATGTATTTGCCTCATCGTTTTTGCGAGCTCTTTTTTAAACCTTAAGATTTAGAAATTCGTGCATGTAGGTGTATTCAATCCCTTTTTGATTTTAGATACAAGATTTATCTTTGCCAGAATTTTAATTGATGGATAATTAGTTTATACCCAACGGCTTTTAATCGTCGGTGGACGTCCGTACATTAGTGATTCTTTTATCAGATAAAGATAGTTTCATTTTCTTTTTCCACAAGTTTATTCGGATTGTCTTTCACAGGCATGTTTTTTGTCCAACTGATTTAAAAGTGGAAAAGTCAGTGCTCAGGGTTGCCATGGTAAAGAAAAGTCAGGGAAAAAGGTGTTTTTCTCAGAGTCCAGGAAAACTCAGTGAACTTTGTTAGTTCTGCACAAAGTCAGGGAACAACTTTGTTTCTGTTCTACTTCTTTTTTTTGTTTATTTGCTTTGAATCCTTAGCTTAGAGCGTCTCAATTGTATTTATTTAAGTTAACAACGAATTAATTCTGTAAAACACTTTACTTAGTGTGAAATAATAAAAAATAGATTACAAAGAAAACAAAGTCAGGAAAATATGTATAGTTTAACTAGTAATTGAAAATAAGGGCAAGCACTATGGAAAGTCTGAAATGAAACTGAAAAAAACCCACATGAATCAAGTCGTATTCTTTGAACAAATTTCCATGTTTAAAGTCAGTGAAATTTTGCCAAAGCTCAGGGAATTTTTTTATTCTGGTGCTTTTTTGCAACCCTGGTGCCTTATACCTGGATTTGAATAGAAAAATCAATTCAGTATGTTTAGATATAGTACCCTCAGCTAATTTGTGCCATATTTCGTTACTTATTATCACTTTTGCTTAATTGTTTTGAAAATATAGAAGCCTATCAAGAAAATCATAGTTTGATGTGCTCGCGAACAGTTATGCAGTGAGTGTACTTTTATTAAATTAACAGAAAGTGAAAATTTAACGTATTCTACAATGTAGATGGCCAAGATAAGTACTGGGCACCATATACTAATAGCACTGAGTTATTTGCTTATCTTCTCTCTATTATAATTGATCTTATGCGACCGGAAAACACAACCTAGATTGTTAAGAACGCAATCAAGATAGAAGACTCATGGCGTATAGTTGTTCACGTGACCAGTCCGCTGGACATCGTTGGAGATTTCGCTCCTTGATTGGCCTGGGTTAAACGTTGGAGCTCAGTCGAATTTAATTAAAATCATTTTTTTAAAACAAATTTTGAAAGTTGGATGAACTTGATTGTTGGAAAATATTCGAGTCTCTTTAGTGATATGCGAACGAGCTAAAGTTTCTATGGTTCGCTTTGAACGTGGACTGATTCACAATAAAGCTGAACGTAATGATTATGATTTGATACCACTACTACTACTACTACCTACAACTACTACTACTATTACTACTACTACTATTACTACTACTACTACTACTACTACTACTACTACTACTATTACTACTACTACTACTACTACTACTACTACTACTATACTACTACTACTATTACTACTATATGAAGATTTTATATCTAATGAAGCAGACAGTTTTTATCATCACTCTTCGGAAAATACTTTTACACCTGAACAACAAAATAATTATGACAATGTATTCAACAGTCATGGTAAAATTTTTTACAAATTTGTAAGAATCTTGATCTCCGTATCCTGAATGGAAAAATTAGAGGCGACTCTTTGCGAAATATTACGTACAACGGCAAACTAGGCGTCAGCACTGTTGACTACATCATTTTTGGTCAATCTTTATTTTAACATGTCGACTTTGTCATAGTTAAGAGTCCAACTTATTTATCTGATCATAGCCAATTAGTTACCTGGTTAAGAACATCTGAAATAGTTTCTTCCGTGGAAAGTCAGGAAAGTACAGAATCGAGACCACTGAACTCATTACCAACACAATTTGTTTGGTCTGGTGAATCTTCTGCTGCATTTAAAGCAGAATTAGCAACTCCACATATCCAACTTCTAATTAGAATCCAGAGACACCTTGTTCAAAAATTAGCTAACTTAAAACGTCGTGAACCGATTAATTCAGATATCCGTGCAAATTATCACGAACCTTTCAATGATTATAAACAACTTCTTAAGAAGAAACAGCAAAATTATAGAAATGAAAAGCTGAGCGAATTACCAAAGAATCAAAACGATTCGCAATCTTTCTGGAATATTTTCAAATCACTTCCAGAAACCACTGCAAGTGAAGCACATACTCTAATAAATGAATCGGAATGGCTGAAACACTTCGGAAACCTACATTCCGTCCCTAAGTTATCTGATTTAAAAACAACAACAACTTCCTAAAGAAACGGAAAATATGGAAAAGTCAAAAGCAGATCTGAATGATCATTATTTTCCTATATCAGATGATGAAATCGTACATATTTCAAGAACCCTGAAAAACAAAAAGGCAGCTTCCTCTGATTTGATCAAGAATGAAATTATTAAAGCTAGTTGCGGTGCTTTGTTACGAATTTACAAGAAATTATTTAATATTATACTAGGAGCAGGGGTGTACCCAAATAAGTGGTGCGAAGGTCTCATAACCCCAATTTTTTGAAGTCTGGTGATAACACAAACCCAGCTAATTATAGGGGCATTTGTGTGTCGAGCTGTTTGAGGAAATTCTTTTTTTCAATTTTAACTCAAAGGCTTATCGATTATCTCGAAACAAAGAGAATACTTCACCCATCTCAAATTGGCTTTCTAAGAGATAATAGGACAGCTGATCATTTATTTACAATACGCATCATCATAATCAGAAAGTATATGCCTGTATTGTTGATTTTAAGAAAGCATTTGATTCTGTTTGGCACGAAGGCCTCTTTCATCATATCTTACGTTACGGTATAGGAGGGAATGTTTATGCCTTAATTAAATCTTTATATTCAAAAACTACTTGTTCAAGGCTGCATCCTAAGTCCTCTTCTATTTAACTTATTTGTTAACGAATTACCATTATCCTTTAACAGTGCCGAATGTGACCCTTTCACCCTCCCTAATGGAACAAAATTGAACTGTTTACTTTATGCAGATGATGCAGTTATCCTGTCTATACCGAAACTAGGTCTAAATAACTGTTTGGAAAGGCTAGAATCATTCAACACTCAATGGCTTCTTGAAGTAAACTTTAAAAAAACTAAAATTCTTATATTTCAAAAATCTGGTAGAAAAACAAAGAATATGTCTTTTACTATTAATAGTCATCCAGTAGAAAATGTTCAAGAATATCTATTTGAATGTTAGAATAACGTCATCAGGAAGTTTTAATTTATGTCAAAAAACATTAGCGGAGAAGGTATTAAATGCATTTTATAAAATAAATTATACAAACGAATAAATTTATTTAAGCTTAACTTGCGTTCAGCAAATAAAATTTTTGATACCGCCATTGTTCCAATGCTTACCTATGGCAGTGAAATGTGGAGAATGTTTTCTAAATTAGACTTTGAAAAATGGGACAAAACACCCACGGAAAAAGTTCATTTAAGATTTTGCAAAACTTTCTTAGGTGTGAATAGGAAATCTTCTAACTATGCAGCACGTGCAGAAATGGGGCGCTTTCCTCTCCAAATTATTATCATAAAACAAATTCTTAAGTATTATTCATATTTGACTTCATAGGATGACAATTCTATAATCAAGCAATCTTTACAGATTTCTCAAGAAAAAGGTAAAAAATCTACAAATTCATATGGTTACAAACTTCTTATATATCGCGACTCTCAAGGCATTACAGCCCCAAATACCTTACTCAAGATTTCCTTGGTCTCTTAATTTCGAAATTAATGAACAAATACAAGCTTTTATGGAAAGTAAAGATGAAGAACTCTACCAATTTAGACTTTTACAGAAAATTCAAAAACGAGTATGAAGTTTAAGAATTTCTTGATATTGTTCCAGTTACTAATGCGAAACGTGATTACGTACGATTTCGAATAAGTAACCTTAAACTGGCAGTTGAGGCATTAAGATACTGTTACCCGATCATCCCACGACAAGAAAGGTTGTGTGACTTCTGTGACAAGCAAGAAGTTGAAGATGAATACCACTTACTTTTCTCCTGCAAACTTTACACAGATTACAGAATAACTCTATTTCACAA
>JANSTR010153830.1:0-10628 GCA_025434805.1 Antipathozoanthus remengesaui
CACTGAGGATATTGAACTGAACCCAGGACCTCCTGGTTGGCAGTCAGCGATCTCACCAACTGCGCTAACCTCGTACAGACACTGAGGATATTGAACTGAACCCAGGACCTCCTGGTTGGCAGTCAGCGATCTCACCAACTGCGCTAACCTCGTACATACACTGGGGATATTGAACTGAACCCAGGACCTGGTTCACAATCACAAATCTTATCAACTGCGCTAACCTCGCACGCTAGGTTCGTTTCTCTGAATTCGATTTTTCTCATGCACAAATTGCATTCTTGCCAACTCTTCTACTATAAAGTCTTGTATGGTGTTTCGCAGTCCACCAAAAAATGCTGAGACATTATAAAAAAGTAACACCTCTAAAATGCAATTTAGAGAATTTTCAGACCAAATGTATTATAGTTCTAGTACATTGTAGGGCGAAACTCGACCATGGGTCTACAAAGTGCTAATTTTGAATGTATTCCATAATTTACTTTTTGTTACAATTTCAAGTAAGCTTTATTAATTTAAGATTTATAATTTATTTCAATAAGATAGTACTCACAAATTTTACGCCTGTGGATGCCATCACCCTGTAAAGGGCCTTCAGAGAATCGGGGTCATTTGCAGCAAAATGGAATGCGACTGTTTTGGAGCTCTGGAGGAGAGGTCCTAAGCTTGACTGTGGGCAAAGAAAAGCATTTACAACCACTGATGAAACACTAGTAACCTTAAACACGGATCGATTCTATATAGAAGACTGAGAATCTCAGCCTGTCAATCACGGTTATTTATACTGCGTGCGATTGGTTGATAAATAATGAAAACTGACCAGGTGTGATGGTGGGCAACGTTTCTCCGCCACGCTCGACTTCTTCGATTATTTAGAGTTTATTCGATTCTTCTGCACAGAAAAGACACCCGTTTCAACCGTTACTGCGTCCGCTTTTAATCGTCGCTTCTTCGATCTGCTGTGGTATCCAACAAGAGGGCGGAGTTTTGCCTTTTATAGAATCGCTCTGTGTTTAAATAACCAGGACGGGAACGTAAACGAGAACGGCAAAAAACAATGCATCTAATTACAGAATACAATAACCACACCCTAGAATGCAACCAGTTGGACAATTGTCAACAGTTGTCTTGAAAACAGAAAGCGCTAAGCTCAATTTCTCAGTATTGTAGACAACTGGAACGCCGAAATATAAACTATTATGATCTTCGTTCGGCTTCGCAAGTGAAAGACTTCCAATTTTTACCATTCGCACACCTTTACAAAAACATAAAATATAGAAAAATGAATTAGAATAACAAGGAAAACAAACCTGGAAATTAATATTCTAACAGCCGTTCTCGTTGAAGTTCGCGTCATCGTTGCTTAAAGTCTCTACCTTTACATCATAACAAACTAATCAAATCATAAATAAGGTACAACCAATCTTCTACAAAATCGTAAAAACGATTCTTCTCAATGTTTATCGCACTGCATGGCTACTTATTTAAACAGAACATTACTGCAGGTTCACAGTTCCCCCTACGTCATCCCTCGGGGGTCAAAAAGCGGCTGTTCAGCGTGGCCACTAAGCGCGCAAGGTTTGATGGGAAGAGTGAAGAAAGGAAAAGGTTTCCCTTTCCTGCATTCTCCCTTCCCAGAAATCCGTAGCGCGCCTCCAAAGACCGGTAGCGCTGTGATCGCGAAGCAAACACCTGACGACAAGAGATTTGCGCACGCACCTTGGTACGAATCCTCAAACACTAATTCATGTTTCAGTCAGCTCGAAAAGTCAACTAGGATCACAAATGCTGTATTAGTTATTTGGTTTCTGTTTGAACAACATTAATTAAAACTATTTCAAATTGTTTAAAAAATACCTCTAGAGAATCTCGCGCGCTGATTGGTCGAGAGCGATGTGAAAAGTGTGTCTGCAAGATAGTGTATAGACATAGCGTGATCAGGTGATTCATGACGTAAGAAGAATATATATTTTGAAAATAAATTACGCGCCACGTTTATCATGATATAAGTGTGGCAGTTATCTTATGAAAGTAATAAAATGAATTCCTCATGTCTGTGCGGTCACTTATAAAATTGAATCCTGGGTTGGCGTTAATCAGCCAATAAAAGGTTCTTCGATAATAGAGCACTTTTTTAGTTTTTTTATAACAGTGTTGTTCTACCAATTTTTGATTACGCGGACCTTGTATGGGGAGACAAAAACAACGCTACCACAATGAATGACTTGCAAATTATGCAGAATAAGGCGGCAAAGCTTGTATTGGACAGACCACTTTACTCGTCAACCACGGAATCCCTCGTTACGCTAAAATGCTAAACTGGGGCAACGTAGACTATACCATCGCTGTTTATGTGTCCATGAATGCTGAATGGTCTCTCGTGCCACTCCATGGAGCTTTCAATGCACGGAGACGTTCATGGCTACAACACCCGAAACAAGGACATGATAAGTCTCCCACGAGTCAAAACCAGCTGGAAAAAACAAAGACTGTCCTGCCACCATAGTTAATTGAGTGCAATGGTTGGGAAGCCCGGCAAACTTCAAAGGACCTGAAGCGAAACTGGGTTGGATGTTGAGACGGACTGCCACGTGATATTGACAGTGCACAATCTTTTGTTTTATGCTCATCTTACATGCAAGATTTTTTACACAGTTGAATCTTACTGGCTGAATTTTGGTAATTATGAACCGTGACAGTGCACATACAAAAGCATTCCTTTGAAAACATGAACAAAAAGATAGTACAAAGATAAGGTGTTAGGTTTCCAAACCATTCCACTCTATAAACTATGGATCTAGTTACACGTGACAAATTCGACAACACAGTTTTAGATACTACATTCAGAAATAATTTATGAAGTAGTCATTCTTCAAACGTTAGAATCCCAATCGCCTACCCATTGTGACTCTCTTGACAGTCCAATTACCGCAAAAGAACTTGCCAGCAGATAAAAAGGGTTATAAGTGATGTGCATCAGGTGACATAATTTACAATTTGGTTGACCAAATAAGGAAAATTGCAGCTACAACTTGTTTTGCTAAAACTAGTCAATGTCGTTTTGTTATGAAGAAGAATCTTGAGGAATTGCAAAGTTCATGGTGCAGTGATATTGTATAACATACAAACATAATGTGTTATTGATATCAAAAACACTTTTTCAGATGCAACATACACACTTGACATACATTATAAGCAATAATTCCCGTTAAAATGCTCATTCTTCAAAACGCCCTTGAAAATGTTGACAGTTTCGCCTGTTCAAGTTCTCTATCTTCAAAATCTTATAATGTAATCTTTACGAAAATGTACAAAAACAACTGTTATTTCAAGTAAATGCATCGCTTGTTTTCTTGGTGTATGCAGGCTATTATATTACGTTGATATTAGGACGAAGATTTTCTGGTGTCTTAGAAAAAACATTCCATAGCTCGGGTATAAGCATGACCACACAACAACAGCTATTTTAAAGTATTTTTATATATCAACTCATCTAAACTTCTTTCTATTCTAGACTGAATCGCTGTTTAATTATTATGCCATTAAACAAAAGTCATCATGCCGAAAGGGGAACTGCCGGAAAGCTGGCTATTCCAGCATTAGCCTTTTGTCGGAACATCCGGAAAACCTTTAATAGACGGTGAATAGCAATTTTTGAATGTATGCTAATCTAAATAGAAGAGACAGCCATTGATCAAAATAGACAATAAAATTGCATGGTAAACGTTTTCATTAACACCATAAAGAGCATAAGTTCCAAGTTTAAAATGCTGTTTTTCTTTTGGAAGATTCATTATAGAGTCATAGTTTTTAATGATACCGCTGATTAATTTTGCATCTTGGAAAGAACGTCCCGGGAGATGAAAATGTCGCGCGACTGGTTTGTGGACAATATATAATCATTGTTTGGGATATTTCTAAGAAAGATGTTCAGCAAAACAATTCCATAATTTATTGTCAGTTTTTATGTTGTAAAGTTTTTACAGACTGATCAGGTGATGCAATACAGTAAGATGGAAGTATTGCAACTAAAATAATTATGCATAACGTAGAAAGTACTTGGCTCGCTATTAGGTACCAAAGCACTTCTAACAAGATGGCAAGAATTCTAGAGCTAAACATAGTTACTCCTTTTCCCTTTAACTACTTACGCGACCAAGTGTTATTATCGAATTACCATGGAAACTCGGTTTCAAAACAGAATCAAAGGCATCCTGTGGTGAGTGAGTGGGGGATCTGATATTGCAAGTTATCAGGGTACAGATTGGTTTTAAATTATGTGGAATACTTTGTTACAATGGAAGTATTGGAAGAGTAGTGTATTCAAGAGTTACTGTAATACCAACTTAAGGTTAATTTGCAATAACTGTAAAAGTGAATATATCCATAAATATAACTGTGCTGTCAAGTCAGCCAGTGCTTATATATACACATTTTTCAAAATTTGCTTTTGGCCATTGTTTTTCTTGACTTGTTCAATAAACGATAAATTATTTAACAGGTAATCTGCTTGGCTCACGGTCGAACTTGCGACAACCGATTCGATACACACATGCTATAGCTTTACTAGCAATAAACTTCAGATCGACTATCTGCGAGTACTGTCGCTTTGTCAAGTTTACATTGACATAACGATTCGAATACGTGTGCATTTATTTCAATCCTCCAAGTTTGTATATACAAATATATCTTGACTAAATGGTACAAAAATAATATAGTATAAATCAAAACAAATACCACAGTACTGCAAAGTATGAGAGCGTAACTACAAAGCCAAAGGAATGAAACCGAGCAGTCTCGTAAAAAAGTCAAACCTGGAAGTGATGTGTCCTCATACACCGATATATTTATTTCACTTGTCACGCCAAATGACAACAACTCACCTCAAATGTTTTGATATATTTGCCGAAGACGCCAAACACCGAAATATCAACGTATTTTATTGCCAGCCGAATGAGGGCACTGTGAGCGAACTTTTAACGATTGCACGAATGCGGATTGAACGTATTTTATTGCTAGCCGAATCAAAGCATTGTGAGCGAACTTTTAACGATTGCACGAATGTGCCTGAAGAACTTGAGACGATAGAGAATCGATAGCAAATTTTCTATTGTTTATGCCTGACATCCTGACTCCCCAACCATCCCGATAGCTCTCCACGAGCTAAAAATTGGAAGAATCGCTAATATACATAACCTATTAATCGATTTTCTGTTTTATATGGCCAGGCCGTATTTTGCGAGTGCCAAGCATGAGCAAAATACAACTGCCGAGTTAAAATATATCCACATATAAAACAGAAAATCGAATAATAAGGTATTTATTATATGGGTTTTTGTTTTGCGAAAGTCATTCGAGCAAAATTGTTGATATACAAGCATGAGCAAAGTTTGTAAAAGTGAAGAAAAGGTACGCGCGCATGCAGTTTAGTGGCTTTCTTGAGACTTGGGTTATATAAACTCCATAAAAGGAAAGACACGTCAGATCTGCCGATCAACGCGCAATGAGACGAGCGGACAATTTTAAAATTTGTTCAGCTTGGAAGACTGATGAAAAGCATATAAAATGGATGGTCCTTTAAGAAAAACCTTGAGTTATGCCAAACACGTCGTAATCATAAATGAATAAGAATTAGACTGAACGCGTGGCCATTGATCAAGAGCTCTATGTTTGCTTGCGATGTAATGCAGAATAGAAGCACATGGCCAACGGAAGACTTTTTACCATGACTGTAAGTAACTTAGAATTGGTTTTGTTTCATCCTGTTATCGACACCAGTTTCATTACAACTCACTGTTAAGCAATAACTATTTTCAATATTTGCTCTACAGAAACCTTTGAGAAAGGACACTAACACACATTCAGCTCATCAATACAATTTTATGCTCTCAAAAATCAAGGCTTGGCAAGTTAATTGTGTCAGCGTTCTAATAATCAAGAAACTCCAGTTTTTTTTATTTTCATAAAGAAGTGATGATATGATTATCAAGTTCGCACATTGGTAAGTCTTCCCTATTTCTGTTTTCATTAACTTCTTCGCACCAGCGTCGCATTAATGTCCGACTTCGTCTTGTACTTTATGTTTCTTGCTGTATTTTTGTCAGTTGTTATGCTGTTTCTATTCTGCGACCTGAGATAATACGCTGTACTCTTTTTCATCTGCATCACAGTCCATTCCATCGAATTGTAGCTTAGAGTTTGAGAAATCACCCATTTCTGATTTATTTTATTCAGCCGAGAAATCTATCTATATGGGCAAATATTAATGCAGTACGCGTCAGATTTGACCAATGAAATTCCTTGAAAAAAGTGATATTAAACGGAAACTGGCAGACCCATATAATAAGAGAAGATTATTAGAAGAAATAGAGATTGTATTTGCACTAAAAACTAGTTATCGAAGTTGTTTTGAGGGTATTATTACTTTTGATTCCTATATTAAGAGTCAATAATTGTATAATATGGACAGCTGAGGTGTATTTTGCTGGTTCTTTAGCGGGCAGTCTCCTGTTTCATCTTCTGAACTTGGCATTAGTTAAAACAGTAATATTTTAAAGTTGTCTTCAATGCCAGCGTTGATTAATTTATTTGACTGATGTTAAGAAATTGATTCTGGTTTGATTTACACAGTAGTCAACGATATCCGTTTAGATATTGGACAATTGGATAGGGGACAACTCGTGAATCCAGGTCCATTTAAGATACAGGAAAGGTGAGTGTTACAAATGTACATATGTACTCTCCCACAAATTATTTCTTCCCTCCATAGCCTGGAGATCAAAAATCGAAAAAAAGTCGCCAATTTCAGTAACTACACTTGGATTTTCGATCTCTGGGTGAAGTTAAGGACTGTTTTGCAGTCTGAATTTCAAATACAGTTTGAATATTTATGGCAACCGGAATACAAGAACAATTCAAAGTGACATTTTATCTTTTATTCGCCGGATATCCTAGTTTGAATGGAAGGGTTTTTATAAGACTTTCCTGGGGGTGAAAGATTAAATCAGACTCTCTTGCACTAACTTATGTATTCTAGTAAAGTTTTAACTTCAAGCCACTGCCTACCTGATGGCTTGAGCTGGCTGGCAGCTGCTGGAAAGCTTGGACCTGCATTACCAGATGACGATGTACCAAACAGGTTCACACTGGGAGGGAGGGCTGCACCCTCTAGTGATAAACCAAACAGGAATAAACATTACAAAAACAGTAAAAAAAGACAATAACAATCAACAGACAGCTGGAGGAATACCCCACACAAAAACACTTCAGTTATACAGAATATATAAATCAACTATTTGCAACAAAGCTGAATCTAGGATTGATATACTTTTTGGAGGCGATCAATTCAAGAACTGTCAAGGGCAGTCTGTAATTTTCAGCCAAATTCAAGGCTGTATAGCCATGAAAAGAAAATAATAAATGCAAAGACTTCCAAGGATTCTACAAACAATGTGGCATCCAAGTAACTCTATAAGCATCATCTAAACAGCTATGCAGAGAACTTACAGTTTAATTTAATCGAGTGCTAATTAGAAGTTATTGTTAAATCCTCACCCAACTTTGCTTTGGGCTTTCACTTTTACTGCTGCTGCTCAGTGTAGTACATATAGAAACTGTATTCAGTTGTATCAACCAAGGCAATTTCAGTCACAAATTAATACAAAAGACACATACACAGATAATAGAGAAATAGTGGCCTGGAAGGGTATCTTAGCAGCCTTGGAAATTTGAGTCAACTTGAAGTGCAAACGTCTTAGCTAGATAACAGTTATTATTTTCAAGTTTCAATTTAAGTTAAAACGGGAGAATACCAGTGTGCTTCCACAGTATCTACTCCTAAATCTTCCTTGGTATGAACAAACCTCTTCTGGAACTGACTTCATGTGATCTTTCAAAGACATTGGCCTGAAGTGAAGCTGTCTTGATGAGCCAATAAAGATATGCTTTTGCATGTGAAAGAATTATATTACTTACTTTTCTTAATAACTAACTACATACTGGTACCAGGGAAAAAAGAGAAAACTTCGTTTTTTACCTTTCTTATCTCCGAATCCTGGTACTTTAAGCAGGCCCAAAGAGGCTGCCTGTGAAATTGATGAAGGTCTGGATGGTACTCCTTCTGCAGCGGTATCATCTTCAGGATCTGTTTTAGTAGGAACCTTTAACTGGCTTGACTCATCTGCAATCACAAACAGATACAAAGTAAAATATTTGCTCTGATAAAGGATGAAAAACGAAAATGTCAGCCAAGCAAATGATCTTGCACGGACAAACAGATCCTAAACTGTGCTATGTTTTGTAAATATTTCTCTTATGTACAGTAAACCTTTATTTGCTGATGTGCTAGCTTGTCCTCCAAAGGTGAAGCTTGCAACAGCACTTGTGCCAGAATTGTTTACTTTCACACCATCTGCAGAGATGGCAGTTGAGTTCGAACTGCCACAGGAAGAACCAGCTCCAAATGTATACAGCAACTGTGTGCTTTCACCTTTACCAACAACTGGAGTTGATGAATCTTTGACACCCGGATCAGAAGCACCAAAGGTAAAGGTTGGCTTAGTCTTATTTGCATCTAAACTACCACTGTTGTCATTTCCAAATGTGTACTTTCCATTCATAATACCACCATGAGCAGTTAATGCAACAGTACCAGCAAACGTAGAACCAGATTTTGGGGTTGTACAAGCTACACAAGCCTCACTGTCCACTTTATTGCTGACCATGCACGTGTCACAAGTCCAGGAGCCAGGTGGAGGTGCAAACGTTTTAGCAAGATCACTGTTATTATTTGCATCCTGAGAGTTTAATGCAGTGGTCAAGCTACCTTTACTTATAGTTGCATTTGGTATATTTGATGTTTCTCCACTTTTGGGGGTTTGGCAGGCCACACAGCTTTTGTCTGAAGCCTTGTTACTGATTAGGCAGGTAAGACAAGTCCAGGAACCCGTAGAAGGAGCAAACTTCTTAATCAGTTCACTTGTTGATATAACACTATTTGACAGTGGTTCTTGGGAAGCTGGTTTTGCTGCCTGGCATGCAACACAGTTCCTATCCATAGGTTTATTGTTTATCATGCATGTTTCACAGCTCCAAGAGCCCACAGGAGGAGAGAACGTCTTCACCAGTTCACTTGTCGATACAGCACTGTTTACCATTGGTTCCTTTGAAGCTGGTTTTGCTGCCTGGCATGCTACACAGTTCTGATCCATAGGTTTATTGTTTATCATGCATATTTCGCAGCTCCAAGAGCCCACGGGAAGGGAAAACTTCTTCATTAAGTCAGTAGCTGGCGGGTCAGATGGCTTTGTTGCTGCAGCTTTCATTCGTGGCCTTGGTGCAGAACAAGCTACGCACTTGCTATCTGAAGCTTTGTTATTTATCATACAGGTGTCACATTCCCATGTGTCAAGTGAAGGACCAATTTTCTTGAACACTTCATTACAATCCAAAGTGACAGATTTCTTAACTTCATTTTTCTGTGGAGTTGTTGCAAACAAGACGAATTTAGAGTTTTAATAGGTAGACAAGGACTAGAAACAGTACATGTAGTAATGTGAAGTATCGAGTGAAGTATTCATATGTGATTCTCCATTGGAATCACATCTTATTAAAAATATGGTGACAATGCTATGGTCAATGTCTTTTCGTGGTTTTCATCAGTCAAGGTTGATAGCTATCAACAGTTACATTGTTGGTCAATCGACACTTGCTCTTATAAATTTGGTGTCTGTCAGAATTGAACAAAATACAAGCAGTCCGAAATTAACTTTAAACACTAATAGGTTATTCAACCAACATGCTATAGTTAATGGGGAAATTATTTTCACACTCAAATAAGCAAGATATCGAAATGTGATGCCATGCTGATTTTTTCTGATCTTGCAGTTTTTGGAGTCAACTTTTATAAAAAATCATCAACTCTTTTATTTCACATAACATTTTGGCAAAAATCTGCTGGACAACAATATTAAAAAATGCAGTCATCTGTGGAAAATTCTAGCCTGATGACTGGATGCCTGTTAATTAACGGCCACGAGAAGCCATTAAAGGTTGAAGATTGCTTATTAATGAACTTGCAAATAATCGTTGCATTGTATTAAAGAGTGACTGATTTTCTTCTTTTTTGGACAATAATCATATTTTTGTCAAATAAAGATAATGGGGAACAGTTCGTAGAGCGATTTAAATGAAGATCCCATCTGTTTGAGACAGGAAGCCTCCCCCAAAGAATCATATATATCCACTATTGTGAGTGGAGTGATGTGCTCTTGGTAAGATATGAAAATATGGATATCAAGAATGTGAAGTTAACAAACATAAACTCTGAAAGCCTAAAATATGTTTAGCGTTATGTACTAGTCAATGTACTCCCCCGCACCCCCACCCCTCCCCCCCGCGACATGCGGGGCATTAGCCGGGCATTTGTTTTGAAAAACTATGCAAATAAAGTAAATGCCCGGCCGCTGTGGCGTTTTCGTTCATTCATATAAGGTTTGTTGCCCCGCATACGTTTCTTTCTTTTTTTTTTATTCAAACTAAGACAAACATTACCTGATCAAGAACAAGTAGCTTATTCAAAGCAGTTTAAATCTATACCAGAGAACGTATTCTGCTCACAAAGACTAATG
>JANSTR010153841.1:0-10624 GCA_025434805.1 Antipathozoanthus remengesaui
ACTGACCACTACGGGCCGTAACTACTAAAGCCATTACCAGCCAAACCCTTAGAGTCCTGAAAGTAACAATTGTAATAATCATAATCAATACAACTACAACTACCACCACCACATTGTTATCATTACCATTATTTTCATCATCGCTATTATTGTCATTACCATAACCAACACTACCCAAAGTCAAAAAAGTAACGACTGCATGTAAACATGATTATAGTTATAACTACGACTACCGCTATCATAACAATTATCATCAACATCATCACCATCGTCATTATTATTATTACCGTTATCATCATCATTAGCATTAGCATTATCATTGTCATTATCATCATCAGCAGCAGCATCAGCATCATTATTATTAGCATCAGCATCATTATTATTAGCATCAGCATCATTATCATCATCATCATCATAACCATGACCAACACTACCTTAAATTTCGAAAGTAACGACTGTAATAGTCATTTTACTTATAACTACCTCGATCTGCAGCAATCATTATCATTATCATCATTATCATTACATTATTATCATTTTCATAATGTAATCATTATCACTGCCATTAAAAAACTATCATTCACATTATCATTACCATCTAGCACTACCTAAAGTTCCGAAAGTAACCACTGTAAGACTATTATCATTACAACTACCACTACCGTTATCATCACAAATATTATCGCCATTACCATTGTCATTATCATCGTCATTATCATCATCATCGTCATCGTCATCGTCATCATTATCATTGTCATTGTCATTGTCATTATCATTATCATCGTCATCGTCATCGTCATCGTCATCATTATCATTATCATTGTCAATATCATTATCATCGTCATCGTCATCGTCATCGTCATCATCATCGTCATCATCATCATGATCATTATCGTTATCGTTATCGTTATCTTCGTCGTCGTCGTCGTCGTCGTTGTCGACTTCGTTGTCGTCGTCGTGGTCGTGGTCGTCGTCATCGTCATCGTTATCATTATCATTATCATCATTGATATCATTGTCATGACCATTACCATTACCGCTATCATTGTCATTATCATCATCATCGTCGTCGTCACGGTCATGGTCATGGTCATTGTCATTATCATTATCGTTGTCATCATTATTACCGTTAACCCTATCACTATCATTATCGCTACCAAAACAACCTAAGGTTCGTAAAGTAACTAAGTATCATTACAACAGGTGCCATATTATCATTACCGCTACCACTAACCACTACCATTAGGACTACCGTTCCCTAAAACCGTATGCCAACTTTAAACTGAAAAAACACCAATATTAATACTTTTCCAATTTATTGCTATCAATGTATTTGGTCTTTATAATGATTATTGTTGCCACATCGATTGGATTACTGATATAGTTACTATTATATTCATATACATGAAAAATTACTTGATTCTGATTGGTTAAGAGCTCCGGTCAAGAGCAGTGTAAGTACTCTGTAAAGCCCCATTTACACGAGCAATTTTTCCTTGACAAGTTACTTGGCAATTTTTATTGCTCGTGTAGATGATCAACAAGTTTTCCTTTGCAATTTTCCATTGACAAGGTTTCCTCGTTCGTGTACACGATGAGCAAGTTTTCCTGACAAGTTTCAGTTGTGACCGCAGTGCCTTGCAGTCAGTGGAATACTTACGAAATCTTATAAAAACAATATGGCGTCCGTGAAAACAACAAACTGTTTGTTTGCAGTAAATCTAGACTGCTTTATCGCCCAAATTTAATTTTGTAGCCGCCATTTTGTTTGACATCTTGTAAAAGACCAGCCACTAAAACTAAAAATATCCTTGTCACATTTTCCTTGTTGCCCATCTACACGAGCAAATTTCCCTTGTCGAGGAAAACTTGTCCAGGAAACATTGCTCGTGTAAATGGGACTTAATTCTGTGCAAGAATGTGTAATTTGTAATTTCTTTCAATTACAATCTCAAACTTCGAACACGGAAAATTCGACTTGACTCGTTTACATAACTCCCCATATAAAACAGAAAATTAATTAATAAGGTTTTTATTATAAGGGTTTATAACTTTTGGATTCAAAATAGGAAGACTATCGCTATAAAAGAGCGTTAAATCTACGCGTGTACTTCAAAGGTTTCTTCGTACGACGTTTGTAAACAACACCATATAAGGTATTGCCAAGTGACGTGTGACAGCAGATTTTGCACATACAGCATGAATATAAAGTACACTTTTTATATAGTTTCATCAATTATTTTTTTACATTTGGTAGTGTTTGGCTTCAGTAAAAGTTGAAAGACTTCCTTGTGAAACTATTGCGTTGTGCTTTTTGACTAAAATCAACATTTGGCGGCAGACTACTATGTAACTAGTGGGCCGCTAAAGTTGTGCAAAGTTTTCAGTTTCACCACTTGGCGGAACTCCAATTTACTGCTTGAACAACTGAATTATCACGTTGTCATTGTCACGTTTTGCATTTTTCACCTTCATTTTTTTGTAATTTTTAAATATATGATTAACAAGTAATCGAACCTTTTACTCGTTCAATATGGAATTAATTTGCACTTGTGTGTATTAAAGAGCTCAAATTGCGTTCGCCCTAACTGGCTCACGCAGTTTTGATTCTATAAAAACACACGCAAATTAATTCCATATTGAACTCGTAAAGGTTCGATTACATAAAATAATTAGTTATTTAGCTATTTTGTTGGGTTAATACCTAGATCCAGTGCACGGTAACTATAGCAACTGGTCTGATTACGGAGAATGCAGCAAATCATGTGGAGGAGGCAGACAGTATCGCATGCGCACTTGTACCAGTCCCGCTCCTCAATATGGAGGGAAAAACTGTTCTACCTTGGGGCCTGGAACGGAGTATCGTGATTGCAACAAAGATGTCCGATGTCCTGGTAAGACCTCTTATATGATAAGTTATAGAACGGTTTCTTTGCTGCATTTGACTATTAAAGTGCCTGAAACAGAACAAAATACTTATATTTTTTAAACCTCAGCGATAATTTACCAATCATATGTCTGCAGTGCAGTTGCGTGCCGATCCATTACTTGACAATATTGGACATTATCATATTGAACATCAAACTATTGGACTGTTGCACGTGATCTAGTTTTGAACATATGGCATGACAATCTTTCAATCACTTGCTGTTCATGTGATGAATGTTACTATAGCTCTTGTACTGGCAGTGTTTGTAGTGACCTTCACCCTTCGACTGAATAATGGCCAACTTGAAATCGCTTTATAGAACAAAAGTCAGTGTTTATATTTTTTTATAAGAAATAACTTATTGGATTCATCCTCGAGCGATATGGAAAGATAGTGACGTCTCGACCTGTATTCTCAACTTGTATTATTAGGCTCGACCTGCGGTCTCGCCCATTGTTGAAGTCTCGACTTAAACATCTTTTCATATTGGGCTTGGACGAATCCAATAAGTGTGTAATATAACGCAATATAATTTGAAAGTTAACAAAGTAGCATTATGATACAATACACGTGCGATACAATACAGTACGAGCCCCTCTAGGTTCACAACTCTTTATTTTCGGCATTTTGTTTCCAAGGGAAGTTCGCGTACGTCACTTTTACCCACACTTTTTATCAGAGCAACTGGAAGCGAATTCGAAAATTCACATTGGTTTTGCATCATTTTTCTTTTTCTGTTGTGACAACCTCCCATTTGGCGGTAAGAAGAAAGGTAGCGACTGGTTCATTTACTCATATCTCTTAGCGCTTGTAAATCGTGAAAACGCTAATAAAAACGAATAGGAAGTATACCAAAACTTCAAAGCTAGTATTTACAATGCAGTTAGTGTATGAACACGTTTTCTAAACAATGGTATTCCACGTTCAGTTATTCACTGATTTAGGTTCGCAAGGCATTGTTGGTCAAATGTACAGTCACTATCTTGTTTGGTATGGTGGATTGTTTTTCAACTCATTCAAACTGACAAACACGTTTGGAATTAGAAGTAACATTAGTGTGTACTGTTACAGCGGACTGGTGGATCGCCTTGGCAGTGTGTCTTGGAATCCTGGTGTTGATATTTATACTGCTACTCGTGTTGATAATCAGAAAGCGAAGGATGAGACTGCAGCAATCTGAGGACTCTGGGTAAGTGATAAAACGTCGTCATCTTACAAGGGTATACCATCCTAAGAGACAACTTCGTACAATTGCAGTCTTATTATCCCTGCTACCTTTGAAAGTTTTCTTCAACTCTTTCACTCCCTCCTAATTAATTTTATCAATTGGATTAGTTTGTGAAATACGGCATTCTGTGATCACCCATATCAATGCTCTCACAGTGTGAACTGTGCTTATATATAATCATATATATTCCATACTCTCTACGATAAATGTAAAACTTATAACATGCATAGAGACAAAACATATGAGTTCAGAAACTCATTTTAGTACTCACTTGACCGATAATACAGAAATTATCTTGATGATGGACGGCACCATAAAATACTAATTCAAATAATGTGAATAAAAACTAGGTATTCTTATACTGCTCTGTAGTATATAGATTTTTCGAAATTAAAAGAATTAACTCTTCATACTGAGAAAACATCAACCTGTGCAAAATATGTTTTTGAAATGACATGTGAAGTAACTTTTCAATTTGATGCAATCTTGAAACTCCGAAACAATACCCTGGAAAGACTTGTTTGACTCGTTCGAAGTACAAACTGCAAAACCGTTTCCTGGTAAACTTCTTGGTGCCGTTCATAAAATAACCAATCCTGAATATGTATTATTGATTTTATTGTGCACGACAGGTCACATGACAAGAGATACCTGCCCCACGACCATTCTAAACATAACGGAAGCCGAAACACAATGGTACCCCTTGAAACTATGGCAATTCATAATCGAACAAAGAGCCCGCGGGGTTCTCCAGATGGTCACCGGAATCCTGAGTTTATTGACGACAACCAAGATGATGAGGAAGACGATATTTATAAAACTCAACTGCTACTGTTTCTTAAACAGCATCATTTGGTAGCACCAGGGTATGACCAGGATGATGCTTCAGTGACATCCGAACAGTCACGAGGGCAGTCTCGTGTCGGACCGGAGAAAAATAGCCAAGAACATATTAATCACGTTGATCAGCAAGGACCGTATGAAAATGAAGACCTTGACATGGATTCGATTCAGGTTGATGATGTGAGTAAAGTAATGTCAAACATACCATATTGTTATATAGCAAGTGCCTTTTCGAGTCGAATTCGCGCTCCCATTGGCTAAATCGAGTCACGTAGGTGAGTTCAAATCAAATGTTCCCCGGCTGGTCAACATCTATGAAAATTGTTGCCCTGCCGGTGAACATTGCTCTCGCGCTGTCACGTTTGAGAGCGGGAAATTTTGTTTTGTTTTTTACACAGACAAGGCGTCTCACAATTGTCTAACGGTTGAAAGTTACTACGGTTAAATTTTTTCTAAGAAAATACTATTTTCAAATTCCAGCAATAATCAAAGAATGGTTTAGTTATTGTTTTAAACGACCTTTGAGTTAAGTTTCATTCATAATTTTGGACGACGAAAGCTATTTTGTATTCTTGCTGAAACCAAAACATAAACAAAGCGTCACCGCAGGTCTGTCCCTTCAATAATTGTGGTTTATTTTGTTTATGCTATATAACAAAACATTCAGACTTCGTCTCTGGAAACATCGAGATTCTTAGGAAACAAAAAAGACGTTTCCCTCGTGAGCAGTCATTAAGTGTATAGTGTACTGCTACCAGTTTGGATTTCGAAAACAGAGATGTACATCTTTAGCCATTGTTGACTTTATTACTAGAATCAATGAGGCTATTGATAGCGGGCATATTTCCCTTGGAGTTTTCCTTGACCTGTCTAAAGCATTCGATATAGTCAATCGTGAAATTTTACTTGAAAAATTACGTCACTATGGAATTGAGGGGTCTGAACATGAACGGTTTAAAAGTTATTTGTACGATAGAAAACAATATGTAAGTATCGATGGAGTGAATTCTGATTTTCTACCTATAGATTACTTGTGGTATTACCCAGGGTTCGACTTTGGGTCCTATATTATTTCTCTTATATGTTAACGATGCACAATTCATAATAAAGTCAATCCATCTCGTACTATTTGCAGATGACATGAACCGACACAGAAACCTTAAGTCATTAATCTTCGAGCTAACTATTGATCTTAAAGAACTTCATGAATAGCTACTTTCAAACCGACTAAGTGTTAATTTAGACAAAACGAAATTTATAATATTTACATCAAAACAAAAATTTAAACAAATACAAAATATTTCCGTTAATTTGTCACTTTCAAACAATATAAATAGATCTACTAATGCTCAATTTCTTGGCATAAAGATAGATCAACATTTGAAATGAGACGTGCATATCGATGATATCTCCATAAAAAATAGCAAAATCAGTACGCATACTTTATGGGACAAGACATTTTCTCAATCTGAATGTCCTAAAAATCTTTATTACTGTTTAATTTATCTATATATTTCCTATTCTGCGCTCACTTGGGGTAGCAATTACCCATAAAAACTAAAACCTATTCATATTCGTCAAAAACGTGCTGTTAGGGCTATTTCATTTGCTGCCCCGAGAACACCAAGTAAGCCCTTATTTCGAAAATTCAAATATTCAAAAATACATGAAGTTGTTCGGTTTCAATTGGGTTAATTAGTATACAAACAAGTTAACAATCTGATTCCTGACACATTAAATAATTATTTTCACCAAATCGATCATAAATATAATCTTTCTCTACCAAAACCAAAATTGAACTATGGTAAATTTAATGTAAAATATGCATCTGCAAAAGTTTGGAATGATCTTCCCTTTCAAATAAGGAGTAGTGTATCCCTTGCGAGTTTTAAAAGAAAACTTAAAAATCATCTGCTTACATCTGATTGATGGCGGTAGCTATAGTCAACATTTCAACTGTTCTCAGAAATCTACTGACGTTCTTGCACATCTCTATATGTCCCTTTGCCTAATTTTGAGTATTTTATTACATATGCTCTAACAGGGTGAAATAATGTTATCTTTAAATTTGTTTTTTCAGCTGACATTTTTATTTTTTCATTTTCACCGGGTTTAAGGGACTTTTGTTAACCCTGTATGTATTGTTACCCTTGAACCCTCCACTTACATAAATTTATTGTCATTTTTAACAACGATGTGTAAATAATGTGGCAAAAAATAAACCTTTGAAACCTTTTCAACCTTTGCACCACCACAAGTTTTTGGTCCCAAAAAATCAGAGTCAGAATCAGAATCAGCCACCAAACTTTCAGCAAATGTAGCCACGTTAATGAAAAACATTCTGACACTAATTAGTTGACGTCACCTTGCATAAATTATGCGAAAAATAAGCAAATTAGGTTTATTCTTCGGAAATTGCACATTTTCCACCTAATTCAACTTTTTTCTCTTTTTATTGTCTAATTTTTAAATGTAAGCTAATAAAACTTGTTTCTGCATTCTTTGTTACGTGATCAATGGAAAAAAAGCAAAATTTTAAAATTTTGCAAATCCAAAATGGCGGCCGAGACCGCCGAGTAGCGAAATTGACGTCAACGTTCTTGCTCGTGGTTACAATGGAAACTAATTAGCAGCAACAATTTTGTACTTAAATAAGAGTTTAGATATTAATTATTATGTATAGCAAATTTCACTCCAAACGGACAAATATTACGAAATTACGGGGGCGTCCAAATATCGCCCCCCCCCCCAACTCGACGATAATGTTATGATTTTGGCCTATACTTTTCAAGGGTATCAGTTGTTGCCATGCCAATGCTGTTTGCAGAGGCATGTTTTGTAAAATTTTCAATTTTCGCTTTTTGCCATTTTTTTCAATCATTTTTGTTCAAGTATCGGCAAATATTAAGTTTTGAAGTCGACTGTTGGGTAAATTTTCTCATCTAAGTCTTAATTGGATAATTTATGACGTCACAGAGGTTGCGCAATAATTTTTCCAAATTTCAAGATGGCGGATATGTGACGTCATTGGCATATACTCAAGCCGAGTAGGATTTTAGAGACTTCTTTAAAATTCGTATTTGAAAACGATGGAAACAAAGCAAGAAATGATTCGACATCATTGAAAGCGTTTAATGCAGGGAACTTGAATGAAATATTTATGTTATAGTTTATGAACTAATGTGTGATTTGAACATTGAAATTTGCTTGAAAAACTTGCATTGCAAAGTCAAAATCGTTTTAAATACTGTCATTAAAATTAACAACGGACTTTGTTTATTAATTTAGAACATTTATTTGATGGTCTTCCAAGCAGTAACTGGTTAAAAACCTACTTTCTTCTCATCAGCAAGATTTTGGGAAAAAACAAAATTTTTAAAGTTATGACGTCAATATGACGTAATGATGACGTCACGTGCCAAGTAAGTTACATCAAATTAATTGGTTTGCAATTTTCTACTAGTCCAACAACTTTCGTTTCAATATGATTAACCGTTTCTGAGTTATGGGCCGCGGGCACTTTCCGCTCAAAAAGCCCGCTCCGGATAGGGTTAAGGGTTAATTTTAATATTAACATTAGTATTGTTTTTTTAGCAAATCCAACAAATATACTATCTGTGTTGTGACAAGACTGGTATAATTTCCCTTGCACCCACAACACGGAAAAAAAACCCCAGAAACCTGGAAATACCTGGTATGTCTGTGTCTTCCGGGTTATTCCATAAACTAGTTTTTGGGTTTTCCGGGTTTCTCCACAAATCAGATTTTGGGCAAAAAGTCGAAAACCATTAAACATTACAAGTTTGCAGTCATTTGGTAAAAACAGTACAGAAAGAAGGGGACTTTACATCTACCCTCTTAAACATTTTATCAATCCAACATGATAACCCTATTTTGGGATAAAAACGGATTTCATATGAATAAAATCAGAGAACGAATTTCATTTTTTCAAATTGGGGTGGGGAGGGTAGGGAGAGTAGGTCCGTTATTAGATATCAGAAATAGATTGTAGTAGGGGTGGGGAAGGTAGAAAAGTAGGACAGTCGTAAAATATTAAAAAGGGGTTTTAGTACGGTAGGGTAAGATAGGGAGTGTAGATAAGTTATTAGATATCAGAAAAAGATTGTAGTAGCGGTGGAGAAAGTAGGGAGAGTAGATCAGTTATTCGATATCAGAAATAGATTGTAGATGGGGTGGGGAAGGTAGGGAGAGTAGATCAGTTATTAGATATCAGAAATAGATTGTAGTAGGGGTGGGGAAGGTAGGGAGTGCATGCCAGTTATTAGATATCAGAAAAAAAATTGTCGTAGGGGAGGGAAAGGTAGAAAAGTAGGACAGTCATTAAATATTAAGAAAGGGGTTGTAGTACAGAATAGATTGTAGTAGGGTGGGAAGGTAGGGAGTGTAGGTCAGATATTAGACATCAGAAATAGATTGCAGTAGGGGTGGTAAGGTGAGTTATTATATATCAAAAATAGCTTTTAGTTGGGGTGGGGAAGGTAGGGAGAGTAGATCAGTTATTAGATATCACAAATATCATAATATTAGATATCGCAAATAGCGGCATGGTTTGATTTTAAATTAGGTACTAACAAACATACTCATGGAACTTTCAAGTGGAGGCGTAATACGCATTGGGGTGCCCTACATCGAGCCAAACGCCTAACAACAAATTGGGAACAAGACCTGCAGTCTGACCTGGTTATCTATTCAATTTTATTTAGAAAACTATCTATGCCGGGTACAATTATCCATGTAAACTGGTTCGATGACCGCCGCACAGTCACCATTCGTGTTCCATACTGTAAGCCAACGAACAACAGAACTACGCGTTCATCGAGAAACTTGAGCGTTTCACTCTGGGACATTACAAGTTTGCAATAATTTGGCAAACAAAGAAACTAACATGTTGTTTACCACGGCACGTGCACTGATTGTTCAGCTTTATACATTGGCGAATCCTGCACAAATTTCGATACCAGAAAACAAGAAGATGAAGACGACACTAAACAATCAGAGACCGCTCCTCACCTCCGACAAAATCCACATCACCATTTTAACTGGAGAGTCATCACAATCGCCCACTTATTGGGAATTAGAAGAATTTTAGCCTGCGAAGCTGGCGGATTTTACGAAAACAAAGGAGAGGAAAAAAATAAATGGAGGGGGGAGGGAGGGAGAAGAAAGAAGAAACCTCCTGCACGGAAGCGTGGGTCATTTGAATTCCGCCTCCTTAAGTAAATATAAGTAACCAACCAATCAAAAATCTTCTGTCGCGTGCTGTCAGAAGTCATCGAAGCGTGGCGGATAAAGGAGAAACGCCGAAAAAGATTGTAAAGAAAGGGAGAAAACCAAAAGAAGATAGTATTGTGTGGTTGTGCTCTGAAGAGAAAGTACGGTGATTTTGAGAAGATCGATTATTTGTCCACTTAAAATTTATACAAGGAATCAAATTTAAAGGGTTGTGCATTTCGACTATTAAGAACGCACTCGATACACCAGTGCAGAAATCTCCAAGTTTATCAGATCGCTTGTTTAGTCAAATGCTACGGTGGCCCACAACTGTCACATCAACATCAAATTGCAAACATCAAATTCAAATTGTCCAACATCAAAATCAACTT
>JANSTR010153852.1:0-10621 GCA_025434805.1 Antipathozoanthus remengesaui
CGGGGTGGCCCCCGCCTCCCCGGCGCGCCCCGGGGCCGGCGGGGGCGGGCGCGGGCCCCCCCCACGTCCCACAATTGGCTATATGGGTATATGCAGCCCTTTAGGGTATGGTTCAGGCTGATGTGGTCTGAAATACTGTGGGAAGGGTATCGTTTTTAGGAGAATTTTGCTGCCATAGACATTTCTCTCTTTTATATGGTGCAGATTTTGCTATTTTGTCTGAAATCGGGTATAGAAAATTGACATTTTTGGTCTGGAATATATAGGGTCAGGGTTTGATTGGGTCTCACACCCCTACCCAAAATGTGGCCGAGTACACCCCCCTCGCCTCCCCCAGATGTATGCATAATACATGTATGTACAGTAGGGTTCCAGATTAATTGTTGAAGGTGACACAATCTGCACTTTCTACAATCACAGGTGAATATGGTAAAATAGAAGTGACAATTGTGGAGAGTAAAGAGTTCAAGAACACAGTAGACAGGTTGTTGGCCAAGGCAAACCTTGCCCTAGTCGTTGGTACATCATCATGGAGGGAGCAGTTTGTTGATGCCTTAACTGTCAGTGGTAGTAGTGAAGAAGAAGGAGAAAGTGAACCATCACAGCCATCCTTTGGCGATTACATGATGCATTACCTAACTGTCTTCTGGAAGGTTCTCTTCGCCTTTGTGCCGCCAACTGACATATGGGGTGGTTGGGCATGCTTCGTTTGCTCCATTACAATGATTGGAGTCTTGACTGCATTTGTTGGTGATATTGCATCACACTTTGGCTGCACGATCGGTTTAGCAGACAGTGTGACTGCCATTACATTTGTTGCACTTGGAACCAGTTTACCAGGTAAGAAAAACTGCTAATCTTTTCTTTTACATAACAAATAGAACAGCTTTCCTCATGCTTACAGGAAGTATGCAGAAAGTGATGAGAGCACAAAAGAAGTGTTAGGAGAACTGAGAGCTGAAGGTGAACACCACAGTGCCCCATTGTTCCACAAGCTTAAAATTCTGGATATCTTCACTATCACTGCTTTCAATTTATGTACTATTATCACAATAATACTTTGCCCACACACTTTTTCTCTCTGTTTCAGACAAATAGTGATGTATATAAATACCGTACCAGGACTGCAAATCACTTCAGAACCCATTTCTGCCACACTAATATAAAAAGGCAAACAATTCTGTTTAAAGCACCAAAATTATGGAATTCACACCCTTCATCTCCAACTACAGTAGTCTGTGTTCCTTAACAACTTTTAAAAGAAAAATTGTCAATCTCCTTGTCAAAAAGCAAATCTAAGCCATATATAAATGTACAGTAAAATGCCTATCTTCATCTTTCAATTAATTGATTACTGTAACCAATAAGCCCTATGGTTTCTTTACAATGTGGCCATGTAACCATTCTTGTATATAATTTTTTATATGCAAAAATGGCAAATTTATAAATTTTGTATTGTATTTCTTCTCACTTCTTAAGCTTCATTACTGCATAGAGCATGGGGAAAGCTGTTTGTTACTATTTGTATCATAATATAGACAAACTTCTCCATATTCATTTTGTTAATTTGTATTTTGTTTTATGATTTGTGTGTTTGCCTCTGCTTGAGGAACTATGCTGTTTACTTCTGAAGTAAAAAAGTTTGATACCTGTAAGTCTTGATTCAGATGTTTTTTTCAGGATCTTCATTGTTGGAGATTAGGACTAATGTCTTTAAAATCTTCATTTTCCCCAAGTCAAAATGTAAAGAAAAGTGAGGGGAAGTTGTACTCGGATGCCATTTTGGTTTTCCCCAAGAAATCCACAGAAAGTAGTTGTTCTTGTGGTAACTATCATCTATATGCAAGGGAAAATGGTTTTGGACCAATATGTATTATAAAGTAACAAACTGTTACTAATATGGTATCTAGTCATCTCACCCCGTGGACGAGTCGCCCCAGGTCATCTCACCCCACTTGATAGTCATCTTGCCCCACTTGATAGTAAAGTCGCCCCAACTCCCGTGCCATCTCGCCCACATACTTATTTATCAGTTGAAACGGTTGATGTTTGTTTTAATTGTAATTAAGTGAATGATTCTGAAGTTGTGCTTTTTTCAGCCATGGAAAACGAGATTATCATACAGTACAAGCTTAAGTCAAGAAGAAGTAGAAGAAATATGAGTCCACGACGAGTCGAAAATGATAAGTTCCTTTCGATGTAGGCATTGTGCATTCTTCCTCAATCGTGTTCCATTTGATTTTATTCAGCCGCATCAGCAATAAATGGTAGAACAACACCATCATTCCTTGAAAGGAACTAAATTTGTCCAGTTCATCGAATGCACAGCCTGTATTTTATGTCATTGAGACAGAATTACAATTTGTTCTGCTGCACTTTGAAATTACTCCTGGCGACATTCAACTGTTTTAAAAAGAAAACAAACTACTGATTGCAAATGCACATCAATTGAAGTTATCTTTTGTTTTTCTTCACAGAATAAAATATTACTTGGAAGACTAATACTTTAGAAACAGAATTTGATAAAAGTCTTGCACTGAAATGGAACATTTTAGAGTAACATGCTTCATCACGCGGTGCAGTAACACAAAGTTTCAGAAAGCAGACTTCATTGTTTGAAGTTGGAGCATCAAAAGGTTAACTGCCGCTTTACAATTAACTCGGACCAATTTCAATGTGCTTGTAAAAAAGCATATTTCATGCGCCCGATTTTTATTAGTTAAAGTATATACTTTATATACTGATTTTTATCAGTTAAAGTACATATAAGTATATATTGTTTTTTACTGCACATTTATATCAGATGTCAATAATACAGTTTCATGGATTAACCAATTGACTTTCACCTTGGCAAGCCAATGAGGGAAGAGTGTGCTGTTATTAAAAGGGGTATGTTTTATCTTATCCTGCATTCAGAATCTGAAACTCTATCAAAGCAACATTCTCTAAGCAATATGGCAAACAACGAGTGTATGGACTGTCAGCAAATTGTCACTTTACTGTAAGATGCAGTGCAGTGTGTTGAATGCCTCAGCTGGCACATTTAAGTACTTGCGAGTGCGAGCGAGGCGAGCAGAGTGCAAGACAGCTTCTGAAGGCCTGCTGTCGTCTCAATGGCCCAGTCAGACGGGAGTAACAACACAATTAAATGGCTCCTTTAGGAGCCACTAACACAAATAAACGGTTCCTTTCGGAACCCCAAATCTACAAAAGATATGATCAATGTACTTCAATAAACTTTTTAATTAGTATAAACTGCAGCAGTTTCAGTATTTATATTTCTACTTCTTCAATTCTCATGAATTCTCATGAATGATTTCACTCACTCTCATGAATGATTTCACTGTAAGGAGAAACATTTGAATACTGGCTGAAGCTGAGAAAATTTTGAAGAAAACTAATGTTTAGAGACCAAGGTAAGTGGGGCGAGATGGCACGGGAGTTGGGGTGACATGACTATCAAGTGGGGCGCGATGACCTGGGGCGACTCATCCATGGGGCGAGAAGACTTGTATTCACTAATATTATTATATCTTATTGTTAAATTGTTTTGCTTATCAAAGCATCTGGTCTCTCTTCACAGACACATTTGCAAGCAAAGTGGCAGCAATCAATGATGAGTATGCTGATTCTTCAGTTGGCAATGTAACGGGAAGTAATTCTGTGAATGTGTTTCTTGGCCTGGGTCTTGCCTGGTCTTTTGCTGCTATTTATCATGAGTCCAAGGGTCAGACATTTAAAGTTCAAGCTGGTAGTCTTGGATTTTCAGTATTGATTTTCTGTATCTTTGCATTGATTGCTATAGGAGTCATGATGTTTCGTAGAAGAAAAAACATAGGTGGTGAACTGGGAGGTCCTAGAAAGTTTAAGATTCCCACTTCTCTTCTGTTTTGCTTCTTGTGGATCTTCTATGTCGTTTTATCCTCACTAGAGACATACTGCCATATAAACCCAACCTTTATTTAGAAATTGTTCCAAATGTTGTGGCAGGTCAGTGAAAATGCCTTCCCCCCACATCGACCCACCAGCTTCCAGAATTTTGAAATCTTCTTTCTTCTGGCAGTACATGATAGTGTTCAATGAGTCACAATTTATAAACTAGGTATATGCGCTAGAACTTGAGTAATGTTGCAGTACATGCATGTTCTTTAGAGCTGAAACAAAAAAAATACACTACCGGAAATTGTGATCGAGTTCATGTACAGCATGAAGAGACTTTCAGGTACTGCTCTGTTTCAGTAAAAGGCAACCCTGACCTGTTATCTTTGGAACAAATTATGAGCGTTTACAGAAATTCACTCATAGTTAATGTATGTATTTAGGAATTTTTTAAAGCGATTAGACAGAACACCTTTATAACTCAAGAAATAGCCAGCATTACAGTTCAATAATCATATATGTAGGTGACAGCTGACTTTGCTGATGTGTCAGTATGCTCTGACATGCATGTGTGCTGTACCTGCAGCGATAACATTAGGTCATTGAATAGCTTACCTTTTGTATGACAGGGTAGGAAGTGAATTATATGTTAATGCATAATGGAATAAATTTTTAAATTTTTGAATGAAGTACACTAGAGTTTAAGTATCTATTGAGAAATATGTTACAATCTAAGAATTCTGATGAGCAAGCTAAGCCAGGAGGTACATGCATGTACAATAATATAAAACAATTTGCAATGATTGAAAAACTATTTTGTGTAAGTCAATACTTCATAGAATTTAATTCACTCATGTTTATACATGTATTGTGCAAACAAATTAATGTCATTTTTATTGCACTGGTGATTAAGATTAAGCCTTTCTTAGATACTGCAGCTGACTTTGCAAGATGAGCAACACGTACTGTAGAAAACATTCCATTGTCAGGGACTGAAGTTTTTGAGAAGTGAGGGGTGGGGAGGCAAGTTTTGGGAACATTTTGATCTTTACATGTAGTTTGTCTGAAATTGTCAGAAGTATTGTACATTATAGACTCACTTATAACTTTGTACAAAGACACAGTGTTTGTTACTACAGAGTAAGCTTAGGATGGTGTATTGTTACATAATTCAAGAGATTACCAGAGGGTTTGAAATCTTTTGCTATATACAAGTATTTCTTTGAAAACAGGAACAAAATAATTGATGTTGGGTGAGCCAGTCTGCAATTGACAAATGTTGCAGCAACAAAACCATTTTAGGACAAGACGACTACAGTATATTGACATTAACTTTCTTACAATGAGCTTTTCAGTAAGGTTTAGTTAACCCCTCCAGCCCCATGATAGAATAGATCAACTACATGTTGTTGCGTGCATGCTGCACTGTGAGGCTGAAAGTTTTAGCTGACATTTTGAACACTAGTCCTTCAGCAGAACAAAATTAATAAGATGAGTATAGTCCTTCTCCTTACATTACCCAAACAGAATGCATTTTTTGGTTATGGGAATAAAACAATTGAACATAGGTATACAGCAAACTATCTACACGTAAAATAAAAAAGGAAAATTCTTCCAACCTGTATACAAGGCAGCTGTGGAGACAATTTAGGAGAATTCAGGTTTTGGACTGAAAGGGTTAGTTAATCCATAGCATATGAATAGTTTGTATGAATTTCAGGTCAGGTTTGACAAAGATGTTTATGTATACATGTTAATTGCGGACCTTACCAGTAAAATTTCAAAAATATTTATTAATTATTAGAACTCAGATTAGGCTAATATAAGAATATTTCAAAATGTGATTAACTTGTTTTCGTAGAGGTAGCAACTTCAGTTCTATGGCTTGTATCAACAGATCTGGAACCTTTATTAATTACCCTCTCATTGTGCCAGTGTTTAGGGGTATTTAAAGCTCGATTAAACTATACTGAGCAGAAATACATGCCCTGGATGTAGTTCTGGGAGGAGATGTACTCACACAACTTTCTTACGGGGGAGGGACTCTGCTGAGAGTCCTAACGTCTTGCCCCTTCACACACCGTTACGATTTTCGATAAAGAAATTGTACCCCGTTCATATAGCTGCTGTAAAATGGCACATGGCAAGTTTTATTTACGTAAATTAGGTGTAAGGCCATCACTTCAATTATATTAATTTGGCAATCCCTTTTAATATATCAAAATGACAATTTCATCATTTTTCATATGATACTGAAATTCGAATTTCCTTACCTTTTCATATACCAGTGTACTGGAAAAGGCGTCTCTTCAGGCAGCCCCTCCCCACCTCCAATGTAGACCACACAATATAATGAATACACCTCCACCCTCTCTCAGGACTGGGATGTATTTATGTGAAAACTGAGCTGGGCAGATTTACTAGAAGAAAGTATGTTTGAAAATAATTTCACATGCAAGAGTCAGAATCTAAAGTTACGTGCATGCGAAAAGTAAGGAATTATTGTTAATTATAGCTAAAGTAGTTGAGATAGAGCGGTTTTTGGTAATTGCAAAACAGTTAACCAAGTTTTAGATTGTTTTTCATGTGGGTTAGTTTCATGTACAGTAACAAAACCTAGGTAGCTTTTGTTTACTGAACAGTTTTCTCTTTTTTGTTTCCTTTAAATTATGGATTCAACTTACTATTTGTCTAAACTTGAATCATATGGAAGGTTAATTTAATATGTATATTATAATTTTTGTGGTTTAGATTTTTTAAACAAAAGAAGGAAAGAGTAGGTTTAAGTTCTAACATTCAGAAGATGTTTGGGCCGGTCCCACTTCATAATTTATGTACAGTAAGTTATTTAAAGTCTAAGATGGTTGTTAATGAAACACAGTTGTGGAAGAAAAACTCACAAATTATGAGATTAATTGGGTCATGGTATGGTTCCTGGCAAGTTCAGAAATGAGTTCTTTTGTTTAAACTTGCTTTTTATATTTATTTCTGTTATTGTCATGGCAGTTGTTTTCCAACAGCTACGCATGGTCATATGGCAATTGTTATCACGCCAAACTCGAGAAGAGAAGTGCAAGAGTCAACTATTACTAGGAAAATAATGTATGGAGTAAAGTAACGAAAATTTAGCTTGAAACCATTTGTGAACATTAAAACTGATCAGTTTCTATTTGATTGCGTCACCTTAGTGCTTCCGGACGTTCATACCCTCCCAAAGGTTGATGCATACTAGTAGCGTGTTGTGTTTTTCATTTAATACTCAAGATTTGTTGATCCATTAAAGAAATGAAACAAGTTTCTGAGAGCCAGGAACCTAATTCCTTCGATACACAGTATTCTTCAGTGCAAAAAAATAACAGAAGAAGTGATTATTTGTTGCAGTTAAAACACGAAGAACTTGTGTTAGTAAGATGATTGTACTCACTAAAATAAGATACATGTAGTTCACTAAAGGAGGCTATGAAAACTATTGCCACAAGAAACTTTACGAAGAATTCTTATGCTTTGTTGCTTTTTTATCTTTCATCATATGAATATGAATGTTAAAACTAATATTTATTGACCATCACAGTGATCTAGTTATGTTGACGTCTTTCTTTGCTTTAATTTTCCAGTCATTAATTTTCCAACCATCTGCATAATTATTATTATTTGGATAGGCATTTTTACACTACCTTTTTTCGTCTTTGCTTTTTCGCCACTTTTTAATATTTACTGTTTCTTCAACTCAAATCTTTTATTTATCGTTCTCTTGTTACGAGATGTCTGGAGTTACATGTTAAAAGGATATTACTAGCTTCAGAAAACTGTAATCAAATTTAGTTCAAGAAGAGCGCCACGAATCAAGAACATATTTTTGTACAGCCTTTAGATATTCAAATTCAAGCTTTCTTTAAGACGTGTAGACCTTAGGCAAAGAACAATATCAAACATATACGTGTCACAATGGTAATGTCAAAATGCGATGGTACCATGTGTAATAGATCTGTTATAACGGATTCTTAAGGAAACGGACATGGCTATCGTATCAGCAGTGGATTTCCATTGTCAGTGAATGCGTCAACCAAATATGTATTGGCTTGGTTGGCACTTCAATATTTCTATAGACGTAGTTTCAAGAAATAGGTATTAGTCTGATGAAATACACAGTGTAACAACATTTTAGAATTGACGAAATCAAAGGTTTACAGCGTTCACTAGTTCTAGTCTATTGGTTGTGAATGCAACTGTAACTGGGTTCTCGTACTGGGATCACAGTTCACGCCCTAGGTCATACCCATCCAGATTTGGAGGATTGTCCAATCATGTTTTCTAACGTGATATAACTATACGTTACTTATAGCATGCTTACAGAGTGTGCCATACTAGGTGTAACTTCAAGGATAGTAAATTAATTATGACACATCTTTCTTGGCCAGTTGTGATTGAGAAGCCAATGGCAGCGACAGCCAACGATCACAGCCAGTGTGGTTCGTTAGTTGTCTGACAGCTGTTGTTGTTTCAACTTCACTGTACTGTAGAAGAACTTGTATTGAAGGAAATATTAGTCGCAAGATACTCTTTCTTGATATGGTGCCTGGTTTGCACCAAAATTGCACTGGACCTGGATTGCACTGTACTGTGAGAGTATAATATATCTTATAATGCTGGCTTAAGTTACGAAGGGGATTGAGGTTCGCGTGTAAATATTATTTCGAAAGTACGCACTAGCTTTCAGCTGGTTCTATCTGTTGCACACAGTCGAAGAAGTCATAATTTTTCAAGAATGAATGTTACCGAGATTGATACTAGTGACAGGTGGATTTCTTGACTTTTCTTACTTCCAATAAAGAGAAGCAACTTACAGCTATCAAGAGTAGACTTCTTTCCCGTTTGTAATTTGAAGGTAGATCTTAGGGATCCCGCAGAAAAGTAAATTGTCATTGACAATTTTGATTGTAATTTTAACGTATAACTTGCAAACTTTGAATACAAACTGTAATTGAGTTATTGGAGTATCGCGTACTTAATTCACTGCGCCAGTTACTGTAATTAATATGGCAGCCAACAAGAATATTTGTGAACCAATAAGGTTTGCAGCAGAGACCTTTAGAACTTGGGAGGTGTATAGGAAGGTGACGAATCTGCCTCGTGTCGCATGAAGGAAACCCGCCGTTTTTAGTACTACACTGTGTACTATACTATCGTTAATGTTAAAAAGTAAAATACGATTACAATGGCGTTTGAGCAAAATGCAGCTTGACTACATTTAGAAACAAGAGTTAAAGTATCTGTTTAGAAATGTGCGAAGAGGTTTCGTCAATATTCAATAAGTAGAACTGTGTTGTGATCATGGCTGTCCAACAGTGAGCGAAATTACGTGTATTTATTTTGGGATATAAATTCTATGGACTTTTTCTTGCGATCTATGAAAGACGTGAGCAATTTACGGAACAGTGTAACCAATAAAAGTTTGCATTTTCGCAACCACCAACCCTTGTCTATCTGTGTTTGGGGTCCAGATAATCTATGTATTTATTTTGGGGTATAAAGTCTTCATCACCTTTTCTCAGTTGCGGTCGATGGAAGACGTGACCAATTTCCAGGAACAGTGTTTTAACCAACAAAAGTTTTCATTTTCGCAACCACCGACCCTTGTCAGGTTTGCATTTTGGGATAAACGAGCGAAAGACATCGGTTAAACGATTCGGTATATTTTGAGTGTCCGATCAATTCGAAAAAAGAATTGCAGAAGTGGAACAAGGTTCCCACTGGCCTCGTAATTATTTAAGTATTTTCAAATAAATTTAGGAGCCAAACTCGGTAATCTTTCGATGCCGTTAGTATCAGTTTGGAAGCTGCGACTGGCAATTTCCGAAACTACAAATAGAAAGACAAAAGTTCGGTAATCGACAGTTTTTGTGGTTAAACAGTTTTGCGATCTGTTCCCATTAGACATGCTCACAAATTAGTTAAATGTATATTTGAGTAGTGCTTTTTCAAACTGATATAAATGTTTACAAATGATCTGAATGTATATATTATAAGTCTTATAAGAAAATTTACTTATCTCGTCAAGCCAGCGCAGATCCAACTTCCGTATCATAACACCATTCTTATATACCATAACACCAATCGCAAGTTGCATATCTGGAAAGAAGAGAAGATGCGAAAGAGAATTGTTATCAAACATGAAACAAAGATCGAAATTGGAAAATACTGAATTTGGCTGAAGATACGAACGAATCGTGAAGAAAACACTTCAAAGCATTACTTCGTCCATAACATATTTAAAGCGTCGTTAGATATAGTTAGCAAAGCTACTTACTTGGAACAATCAACTGTTATTTGACAGTGTTGTGGATTTACCGGTTTCTCAATTAATTCGCTTCTTAAAACTTTTTTGCAATGTAAAGTGCCGATTGACGTCAGCTTCTTTGTTACGTCACTCAACCAATCGTACACGAGATAATATTGGTTGATAGAGCGCGTCCGTCAGAAATCGTTTTCTTACGAGCGATTTAATTGGTTTGAAAAGCAATAAACAAAAAGCCCGGGAAACTTTGAGGAGAGCGCGTCCGCGCACAAATGCCGCAAGCACACGACAGAGTAAACCTAATTTGGCCAAATAAAAATATTCCCGGTTTTTCATCCTGAAGTTATCAGTGTTCCATCTACAATTTTTGGTCAGTGAGTCCCAGGACTCGTCTCACTCTCAGGTAGCGAGTCCCAAATGAAATTTGTGAGTCCCACCCCAGTGTTA
>JANSTR010153863.1:0-10621 GCA_025434805.1 Antipathozoanthus remengesaui
TGACCCCGTTTCCGCGCCCCTCCCCCTCGTGCCCGCCCCCCCCCAGCCCCCCCCCCTCCCCCCCGCCCCCCCCGCCCCCCCCGCCGCGCCCCCCCCCCCCCCCCCCCCCCCCCGCATGTCGACAAAGTGAGGCGGATAACCAACTTCAAGTTCAAGTTCAAGTTCATATTTTATTAAGTTTTAAATAGCTCTTTTTATTTTCTTTGAGTTTTTGTCCAGCTTTCGTTTTCAACGGCTTCATAACCCTCCTTAAAGAATAAAAATACTGTGTCTTGGATGCAGACTATTACATTTAGAGGGGGCGGAAGCTGGATTAGAAGAAGAATACGTGCATGCTGTATTTACGCACTGGCTCCGTTCCCCCGTCTAATATTTTAATTAGTTTTAGTGTTTTCTGGGTAACATGCGTTTCTTTTCGCTTTGATCTGACGTATAATTTTATCTACAAACTACGTCAGTCTTCCCTGATCTCCCCTTCGACTTTAAATGCCGCCTTTCGGCTGTGTCCAGTGATCGTAATCCAGTTATATTTTTAAGATATCAAACTTGCCAGCATGCATGCGTGCATACTTAAACTTCTATTTTATTATGTTAATATTTATTTAGTTAACAAAAACTGGTAAGTAAAATTGTGCCGCATTCAAGTAAGCCTTCAAGCGGGTTGCGCTTTTGAATTTTTAATGCGCGATAGTCTTAGTGTAGACTGCATGGCGGAGTGCCCGACTTCCGCCGGGTTGCGTGCGCTGCGAAGAGATAGCCAATGAAAAACTTACGACACTAGACTGGGCACAAAAAGACTAAAATCAAAACACTCTATCTTATTGTTGAGATTAATTGGAGTTCTTTGCTTAGATTCGAGAAGGGTTGACGTCACTTTCAGTTTGGACAAGACAATTATGCATATATGCCCATCCTGAAACCATCCATCATAACGGTATTGAGTAGCGCCATCACGATGTCACGCAATGACCAAAATAAAGACTCCAGTCTTTTTTTTAATTAAAGAATTGATACTTTTTCGTTGTGAGATACTGATTATTAGCTATTTCGAGAAAAAAGTGTACGAGTTTGAACAATCAACTTAGATGCCAGCCAGTCAATTGCTATATAACGACGTGGGTTGGCAGTACATTGTACAATCAATTTTCCGGGTCAAAGCAAATTTTTCCGAGAAATCTGAAAGTGAAAAATGGTTCCATTTTCGGTTAACTTTTTACTTAAATAAAATCAAACCAAACCATAAAAAAAAGAAAAACTGTTGAAACTTTTTGCATATATAAATAACAGCCTATTTTGAGTTAGTACTATTTCAAACTCTGACTTCAGTATGAAATAATATAGGCCAAGTCATTCGCAAAACTGACTGGTTATTGCAATGAGTGTATCAGTATGGTATAAAGGCTCTTCTAATGTACTTCTGAGTCTGATACGTTTTAATATTATTATTGTTATTATTATTATTATATGCGAGGCCTGATAAAGTTTAAAAACAAAAGTCATGCTTTATTATGCATGGTTGATCAGGACAGAACACTTCTACTCCAATAGACACTGACAACTAATTTAAGATCGAACATTAAGTAACGACACGATTTTCGACATCAATACTGGTTACACTGTCTTCACGTTTGCCTACCCTCCCATAGCTCGTACCGGAAGACGATCGTTCTCCATACATTTGCTGCAAATCTCCCGATATTCACTTGACTGCTTTCCCATACATTTTATATAAATTGCATAAAAATTTAGGCTGTCTTTTGCAAAATCTGTCGATCTTTCCACTGAACGGGTTGGTATCCAGCGAACCCGGCCGGGGAAGTAACGATCGAAAAGATAAAATATTGAATTTGAAAAAAAGGAAAATAGAAATGGAAGATCCCTTTGGTCATCCGGGATACTTTATTGTGGCTGCACGCTGATTGGCTGGCTGGAAGGCTCGTAACGTGGTCGTTTCCAGTGAAAGCATGATATTCGTGCTCGACTACGCTAAAGACTCTGCTTATTCAAGCACTCGGAATTTCTTGGCCGCTTTCTTGTCTTCTTCAAGCTGTTGGAAGTGGACTTGGTGTAGGTTAGTTTTATGTTTTTGTGTTTGGCAATGATTTAATCGTGTTGTTGACCCGGTATGACATCAATTACTTCACTTGTAGCGTACGGACAAGGACATGGCCAAAATACACTCGCTTTTCGTTTTGGCTCGCGTTTTCGCTTTTGTTCTCCTTCTCGTTGTAAACAGAGCAAATGGTTGGGTCTTATCCTCTGCAAACTTCTTTTGTTTGAAAAATTCTCATGCTAGAAAGAATCCTGTAGATTTGTAACTAAACTTGTTTTGTGTGATTTCAGCGAGCAGTCGCCGATTTGCACGCTTACAAAATCGACGAAGTTTTACAATTGTGTTGTGGACCATGGTAAGATTTTGTTCACCTGGTCGAGCCCCGCGTGAGGGCGCTTTGTTTTTCTCTGTTCTCGTTATTCACTCGGTTTTGTAATCGCTTTTCTCTACTGGAGCTAGTGCTCAGTAATTGAATATTGCCATAAGCCAAGACGGACGTCATAAATAGAACTTGCCAAAGAATTTTTTTTAAAACAAATTTTGCAATTGTAGTGATGCGGTGACGGCGAATTTGTAATAGGAGCCGCGCACAAGCCACTGGTTGGTCATCAGTGAATTTATTTTTCAAGTGTGAGTGTTCTCCATCGTTGCTTAATTCTTTAAAAGAGACTAGTGTACTTAACCTGCCTTGTCAGATAATTGTCTTTGAGTTATGGATTTCGAAATGTGGTCCGTCAAGTGACATAAATTCCGTAGCATTGCTGAAGGCGAAAGTGACCACGGTTCGTGAGTCGACCGTGGATTTGAGGAAACTTCATGCGTTGCACATAATTTTCATTCATTGTTATAATGGTTTGGTCTTTGGTGGTTTAGATCGTAGTTCGTCCTGTGTATGTCGTTTTACTCTACCTGTTTACATATCATATTACCGCTAATTGACTTTCTTTTTTGCAGTTCTCTTGGATTATGTCTTACAGTCCTTAACTTGCTTTATTCTTTCGTGACTTTTCTAGTGTTGAACGACAGCATCTGAATAGAGGCGGACATTTGAAGGACTTGTTCGCGGTTGTATGGCCTCTCAGATGGAGGACTAAACACAGTGAAGAAAAGATGTGGACTACTTTTTCAAGATAACAGCCTCCAACTTGAGATCGTAGTCCACTGTTGTTACGGTCTGCAAACGAAAGTTGAAAGCAATTGCAGAATGGCTGACCCCTTTGGCATGTTTGATGGAGGCAACAACGGGCTCGACGATCTGGCACTCGGAGTTCCGTTTACTGGATTTAACAGTCCCAGCTCACAAGTTCAAGACCGACTTCAAGTTCCACAATCATTTCCGGGCTTTGCTCAAAATTCTCAGCAAAACTCTAACCAACAAAATTTGCAGAAATTACAACATTTTGACGAGCGGGGGATGCCGACTAACCCCTCGCAATTTTTACAGCATGCTTCCCACCAGAAGCTTCAACACTTCGGCAATGACCCGGTACTTTCCTCCGCTTCACATCAACCCTTCCCCAATATGCAACAAACCTCGCAAACTCAATTCACACAATTGCAGCCACGTTCAGCGGAGCAGTTTGTTCCAAATCGTACTCAGATCTCGATGCCCCAGTGGTCACAAGGCGCAAATTCACCCTCGAATCATCCATCTTTCATGCAGCGTACACCTCAGCAAGCTTTTCAGCAAGCTCCTTTCAGACAGCCGTTTGGATATGGCTTTCCTCGTGCACCTTCTCCAAACCCAAGACTTCAGCATTTTGCACAGAATCAAGACCCAACATCACTACCGATGAATTCTCCACAGTCTGAGCGATTTTTATCTTCGCACTCTCCTAAACTTCAAGGTCCAAATCAAACAGGAAACCTTTCTTTCTCAAACCTGTCGCCCAAAGACTCGAGTGCGAAACAGGCACAGCAAATATCACCGTCTCAGCAGCAGCAAACGAGTCCTCAGCAGGCCTTGAGGCATTATTCAGTGGGACAAGACATAAAAATGAACCAGCAGGAATTAACACATGGCAGATTGCACCATTTGCCTGTTCCACAAAGCTCCTCTCCTGGATCAGGTATTGAATCCCAACAAGCCAAACCCACATTTCCTAACCCAAGTGACAATACCCAAAGTTTTAATCCATTCTTTGGGGGGCCAGAAAATATGGGAATGCACAGAAATTCACCAAATAAACTATCAATGGATCAACAGGTTCCGTTCAGTTCTCAACAGTTTCAAAACACACCGGTTGACCCATTCATGTCAGCCCAGAGGCCAATAAATGACAATCGTAACATGTATCCTGGGGCTAATCAGCTCCCCTTGTCAGTGGTTGGACCACCAGGCATGCGATACCCATTTCAAGAAATGGCCACAACACCACAGGACCTATTACATATGAAGACCTCAGCAATTTTACTGCAAATGCAGAGACTTCAACAAGAGATTCAGCGTTTCCGTGAGTCTAACATAGATCCTCAGCACCCACAGTTGCAACAAATGCAACACCAGTTTGGTCAATTGTACCGTATTTATGCAGTGCAAGAACAACAACGGATGCAACATGGGTACCAAATGCAGCAGGGGGAACAGGCTCGCCTGCTGCGGCAGCAGCAACCTCAAGACAAAGCAAATCGTATTGCAGTTGAAGCACTTGCCAGAGCTGCCCTACATAACAATGAGGGTCATTCCCCCATGAACTTCCCACCAATGTCAATGATGCAACCTGGATCAATGTCTGCCACACCAAACGTAGCCAGACATGTTGAAAAGCCGCCAAAGTCATTGGATCCTATTAAATTACCTCCATCAATTGTTCAAAAGCCACCTTCTGCAGTGTGGAACACTTCGTCAAGGTATGATACAATGGAATTGTAAAATATTTATATAAACATATATTGGGTGTAGTCTGGTAGCCAATATCTTGTCTGTAGTCATTTTCTGAAATATAGAAAATAGTTGATTTTTAAGATATTATTACAATGTGAAAAAATGATATTAAACACTTATTATTCTGTTGTTGTTTTTCAAGACCACCAGCAACAGTTTTAGCCAAACCGAGTCCAATAAAGAATAGGCGCGAATCTTCTGATGCAGAACCAACACCACCCTCTTCTCCTGTTGACATGGTACCAGATGATACAGTCTCCAGCATTACAGTAAGTTTGACTTAGCTTATTTTAAACATGCTTCTTGTGCTTCAGTTGTATAATTATTATTTTTGTGCTCATTTGTGTGGGAAAATTTAGAGCAGTTTTTTATTTCCAGTTTCGATTAAGGATAAGGTTGAAATCATGGTTTGGAAGACTTTTTATATACCTTGAATGACCTTGAATTAAGCTGACATCTAACAGAAGACAGCAGTTGCTTTCAAATTTTTCAATTCACTTTTAACAGTTGTAAGCTTTTGTTGTTTTTAGATAACAGGCCTTTTTCTCAATAGTCATTTCTCTATAATAAAAAAGAACTCCTCATCATTATTTGAACACAAGTGGCAGAGCATTAATGTACCTTAGGGCCAGTGAAAAGTTTTAAACTTCTTATTATATGTTATGCATTTGAAGTGATATCAATGTGATATGCACATGTCATGCTAAATTGGATAAAACAGTTATCACTTTGAATCACGTAATATTCATTTTAAGGGTATTAATACTCCATGAATTTGTCTTTATAGCGGCGATCACTTAGAGAATGCCGAAAGAAGACATACAAAGATGATTTTGATTATAACCTTTCTGATGAAGAAGCAGAAAAAGACTATCCCACACATTTAGGACAAGGAGTGGCTGGGAACTCACAGGTTTTCATGCCAGCAGTGGCTGATATTCCAGCATTTGAAGAAGTTGAGGAGACTATGATTGTAGAAAAGATTCTGGCCTCGAGGCGAAGAGAAGACAAGGTTTGGACATGATGAATGAATAATAACTAGTTGTTTGCAGTTTGTATTGTAAACTGTTTGTGCATTAATTAAAGTCTTCAAAGGTCATCATTTTTACAATGAAGTGTATTTAGACAGGGTCACTATCACTGAAAACCACGGAAATTCAAATGAGGTCATGTCTAGACTTGGTCCATTTAAATATTGATTTTAAAACAAAGTGTGAAGTTTATGCCGGTATATGCAAGTGTTGAAAGAAAATAATGAGTTGTTTCCGTTGGCCGATAAGACTAATGTTATAAGGCAAAATCTCTTAGTTTGGAATGTTATTCATTGAAAAATATTTAAATAAAAAGACAGTATAACGAATTTTGTGCAATACTGACTTTGATTTTATGAAATACAGTAGTTTATTTGTTTTAGCTATGGGATGTTTTAACTATTCAAGGATGGGAAAAATTAACAAAATGTTGTTTTCTGTTTAGAATAATGACAAGGAAATAGAAGAGTTTTTGGTCAAGTTCAAAAACTAGTAAGTGTACCATGAAATGTTGTATAAATAAAATGCTACCACTTAGAGACATTAGAAATGGTCAACAGTACAAGAATCAAACATTATATATAATATTTTAGAAAGGTAATAGGTTTGACAGAAAGGACCTTGCAGATATCTAAATTTTCAATATAAAGTAGAATTTTACAGACTGAAAGAAGACTGGCAGTTGACTGTCATTCTGTCAGACATACTTTGTAGAAAATGGTTGAGGCAAATCCAATTTTGTAAACCACTTGAATGACTGCTGATTCTGAAGAGAGAGTGGCCATGAAGACAAAGTCCAGTCCTGATATATTAATCTTTTTGCAAATGCACAATTTTCGAATCTGAGTAAATCTTTGATGTTTGGAATAGAGAAGGCTACAAATTAGTTGGAAATAATCTACAGTAGGCATGGCTAATGGGTTGTCCATTTTTTCATAATTGTACAAAACATGCTTTTTTGTAGCAAAATAAGAATTACATTTGTTTATCCGTTTGTACGCTTGGGAAGCATGGAGTCAGAAAAAGATCTGGTCTGGTACTCTTGTGAAAATGCTGTACAAATGGATAATTCCTAAGATATTAAGACTGGATAAAATGAAAACATTTAGTAAATCATGTAATAAAATCAACCAAGGGTTGATGAAAACAATTTTCTATGCCATGAGATTGGAACCAAGCTGATAAGACAAGGAGAAGCCCTTTGTTGGAGGGCTTACACTCAAAACATCAACTTTCTTCCAACCTTACGGCATGGAAAATTGTTTTCGTCAACCCTTGGTTGCTTTTAATATAATTATGTTTTACCTACCCGCTGATGCAGTCTATAGTTGTTTTTAAAAACTATTTACTTAGATTTAGAAAGGCAAATTTTAACATATTAAAACTTCTCAGCTCCTACCTCCACTGTGAATGGGCTGTGACAGAGAAGCTTGCTCGTGGTGACAAGAGAATTCAAATGAAAATAAAGAGATACAAAGCAAAGCAACTCACAGCTTTGTCCTTCCTTGCTGAGGTAAGATACAAAATGCCAGTTCAGTTGATGCTACAATATGAACTTGATGCTTTAAACTTATGGAAGTTGTAGTTATTAGAGGGAATTGTATGAATTATATTTCAGTTGTTGCTTTATGGGAATATTATTTTGGTCAAATAATAATTTTATGACACATCGGTCTTGATATTCTGTTACCATCTTAACCATGCTTCACAAACACTTTAACAATCCTGTGATGGCATTTATTTCTTGAATGTGCTAACAAAATTACTGCCTTTAGTTGTGTACTTATAACCGAAGTATATACACAGGTCTTCACTGATAGTTGTTGAGTTGTATGATTTATTTGAACACTATCAACTAGATTCTAGTTGAACCACTCATATATACACATCTAAGCCTTCTCAAAATGATTCAGAGCATTAGTTTCACATGCTGTTGGAGAAGGCTAAATATATATCCTCATAGTACGGTTTACTATGTTTATTTGGTAAATGTATTACAAGGATAGGAAGGAGTTAGGCAAACAGCTGGTGGCTGAATGAGTTGCCTACAGCCTGGTTTTGAGAAGGCTGCAGTCTGATTGCTAGCAATGAACCGTTTGAATAAATTAATAAGAAAAGTTAATATGGATACCCTTTGCAAAATGAAATGCAACTGTGTTTCTTATTCAGATTGACGATGAACCTTTTAACCCAGACTATGTTGAAGTTGACCGGGTTCTTGATGTTTCAACTGGTATTGAGCAAGGAACAGGCGAGGTACATCTTGTGGTATTTAGTGTTGGTGAAATTATATGATGCAATTGTCTGGTAAAGTTATTACTAAATGTATTTTCAGCATTCACCTTTCTCCAAATAATAAATAGTGACTGTAGTGTACTGCTTTCCACTGAAAATACTTTTTATTTCTAGGTTTAAGAATTATAAACACTGCTGTTCAAATAATGAACAAGTCTAAATGCATTTCCTCAAGTGCTTGTGACCTCTGTGTAACTTGAATAGAATTCCAGGCCAGTCATTTTATATCATGTATATTGTCACTGTTTATCATTAGCGCTGTCTAGTGCTATTATCAGGGTAAAACCCGCAAGGTGTATTCCGGTTATATTATTATGCAAGTTGAATCTAAATGCGCAGCCAGTAAGTTGTGCTTTATGGTGCCAAGTGCTCCACTGACATTAACAGCTGTTTTTGAGCTGTTCTTTATAATAAATTTTATAGGCTGTTTGACAGTTAAGAGAGACATTAATATACTACACGGCAATGTATTAGTATGGTAGCAGCCATTGGTTTTAAAATAGTGTATATACAGTGTGTTTCATGTTCTGATTAATTTTTTACACTGTATAAAGTGCAGATTTATTGCCATCTTGTTTTTTGTGACTACTAAACTTTTGAAAATTAAATTAAACAGTACATTCAGTCAGATATTTTGAGTTTTGTAATGGTTTTGAAATAGAAGATCAAACTGGTGATAATTAAGGGTTTTTTGATGGTTCTAGGGAGATATATTTAAATAAAACCAAGCAAGGATTTAACCAAAGTCAAGCTTTCAAGTTCAAACCCAGTACAGATTTCATAAGTAATGTCTAAAGATTATTTAATTTATGCAAGTTGAATGTATCATTGCAATAACTGATAAGATTCTTAGTAAAGAAGGAGTTAGCATCTGTTAATATGAGCCTGTATATGTAAGAGAATAAGGGATTCGATGTCAGATTAAGTGATCGGGTCATAACACGTGTTTTTGTTTAAACCTTATATATTTGTACATATAATCTAAGTCTTAGTTAAACACCCAAAACATTATATTAATGACAGCAAATATCTTTGACAGCTTTGTTTGTTGAACTTCTGACCTTCCCTTAAGAAAACCTCCAGGCTTGCCAATTGTTCAATTCATGGCAATGAATTGTGTCTAAAGAAAATGCAAATTTTAAGTGAAAGTCACAGCCTCTTTGTTGCTGCATGAATAATGTATTGAACAATCCTCTTGATTGACTTTCCAAGGTCTTCTTGCTAGAATGTGGTAGATGACTACATGGTTGAATGAGATGAATGTGATTAAAGGCAGTGTAAGACTCCTGTTGAGAAACCTACCAGTTTGTTTGCAATTCATTTTTGAAAGACAGAGTTCTGCTGTTTTTCTTTTAACTGTTGTTGAGAACAGTGTTTGCTTATACTGTCCTTAGCCTCAGGCAATAGTTGTACAGAGATGACCTTGAAGATTATCTTGTAGCTTTGTCGTTATTCACTTGATCACCAGAAGCAATGTTTGACAACTCATTGTTTTTTACTCTTCAAGTTTTATTGGTCTAGTTTTAAATGGACATGTTGACAAGGAATATTTGTCACACCTAGTTTTAAATACAGATTGAAGAGCTAGGAAAGGACAACAATACTTGTAGTGCTTGCTTGTTGAAATCTAGTATATTACTTGAATTTAATTGGTTTGAATTCTCTTGTCAAAATTTGTCTGACAAGACTGATAATAATACAAATACATAATTTTATAGTTTCTACAAAATACAATAATCTCTCTTGCTCAAAATATATGTTACTGAAGTAATGCTGTTCATATAATGATTGGTGTTAATACTTCTGAAGTATAAAATTAATACTTATAGATGACTGTGCATCCAATGCCATTTCTACAATGTTTTTACTCTTATTTCTTGTTTTTTTAATAGGCTAGTGCTAATTTTGAGGGCTGCTATTTTCAAAGTGTGCATTAAATGATTTTACAGTTAGTATTGCATTTTGTATTGAAAAATTGGGATATGACAATGCAGAATTTAAATGATTTGGAAGCTGCCTCTGAACATAATCTGGCTGTTATACAAGTTCTGCTGGTGTTGGGGCACTTCTATTTACAAGATGTTAGTTTCTGTAATCACTTTATAATTTTAACCCTTTCCCTCCTGACTTTTCAATTTAGTAAATTTATCAAACTTTATGAAAATAGTTAACTTCTGAATTTCATGAAATGATGAACATCTTGAGAATCTACTCTTCGAGACAAACAAAATGAAAGCTCACTTTATAGAGTTTTATCAACTGGTTAAAACTTAAGGAAATTCTTGGTTTATTTGAAATTGGGGTTTAGTAGGAAAAGGGTTAATCAATATAAAGATAAATATTAATTCAGTATTTTTT
>JANSTR010153874.1:0-10619 GCA_025434805.1 Antipathozoanthus remengesaui
TCGAAACGTCAGCTTTCTTCCAAATTTACGGCGCGGAAAATTGTTTTCGTCAACCCTCGGTTGATTTTATCATAAGTGATAACCAGCTGCAAGGTTTGGCTGCTGAACACTAATAGACTGATATAGTGATATACCCAGAGTAAGTGAGGGGATCACAAGTAAGGTTTGGCTGCTGAACACTAATAAACTGATATAGTGATATACCCAGAGTAAGTGAGGGGATAACCAGTAAGGTTTGGCTGCTGAACACTAATAAACTGATATAGTGATATACCCAGAGTTAGTGAGGGGATAACCAGAAAGGTTTGGCTGCTGAACACTAATAAACTGATATTGTGATATACCCAGAGTAAGTGAGGGGATAACCAGAAAGGTTTGGCTGCTGAACACTAATAAACTGATATAGTGATGTACCCAGAGTAAGTGAGGAGGTAACCAGTAAGGTTTGGCCGCTGAGCACAAGTGGTGTCATTCTCGTAAAATATGCTTGTGCAATTTTTAATTAATTATTCTCGAATGGCGGTGTTTCCTATACAAACTGTGCAAATAAATGTTACCTGGCCTCAAAGCATTCAGATAGAGTAATACTGGGAACGATAGGTAGTGTTTGAATTGAATCCCGACTGTAGCCCTAGGCTAAATTATGCAGTTTTACACTGATGTTGGGAACTTCAGTTTATTGACAGCGATTGGCAGGCAAAATGGCAGATACTCACTTTGCAACTGATTTAATGAAATGTCCCATAGGACCCGATTGTTATAATGTTAGATTAAAATATACAGCACTAGATAATATAAATGATATGTTGTTGCAAATAAAACTTCCTTGTATGAGCAAGTTCAACGCATTTGTACAAGTTGTAACAAATAAAGCTTTTCGTATTGGGCTAGATTGCAACGGTCAAGATCGAGAAGAACGAAATAACCCAGATAACAAACAAAGGACCTAAGTGGGTGGGTGACTTCGTAAAGGATGTAAGAGGTCGCATCACCAACTTCACGTTTCCTGGATTGCAGTCTCAGCTGATATTTACGGCTGTTATTGTGAGTAATATCAAGATCTACACTTATTACAATTAAATATATTCAGTGATCTCAATTCTTATGGTGCTAAGTTGCGTGTCTAAGATGAATACATTTTTAGTAATCAGGAAAAGAAATACCTGCATAATTTCTGGTGTCATGTTCCTTTTTCAAGTTTAAAGCAATGCCAAAGAACATTTTTAAATGTTCACTTAAAAGTACATTTGTTCGAGTTCATTACTGTGACAGAATCATTTTCACTGTATTCACCTTCATCGTTGTTTTTCACTAACAATGTCACTAACGTATTCTCGTTGTTGCTATATTTATTCCGCTCTCATAACGGTTCTCGATGTTTCTAAAGCTAAAATATCGTCGTTGTGTGCTATATTTATACCGCTCTCATAACGGTTCTCGATGTTTCTAAAGCTAAAATATCGTCGTTGTTGCTGTATTTACACCTGTCCACTGTCATTACTGTTGCTGTTGTTACTATTGTTAATGCTCTTGATGTTCCATTGCATTAATTGCTGCAGGTGGCTGCTATTTTCATTTTTACTCTCACTATAATTATAAATATGATCACTAACATATAATTGCTACTGCATGGTATCGTTATCACCATAAGGCATTCTACTTGTCTTTTACCCTATCCAATCCAATCTTAACAATTTGATGAAATTTTGTACAATTGATCATTGGGGCATGCTCTATGTTTTGGTGGTAGTATATTGCACTTAAGTGTAAGTGTAATGACATCATAGTGATGTCATCAAATAATATTTTGAGGTTGTTTTCAATACATTTAACTATGACAAGAAATAGCTATGGATTCCCTATAAAGGTATGATAATTCTTTGTGGAAGTTCATACTCATGCTTTCATTCAAAACTGTAATCATACCCTCCAAAATACTGGTTACCATGGCAACACAACATTAAGGGTAATGTTGGAATCCAAAATTCCTGTAATTTGAGCTGTGAAATCATAATTGTTTTGAAGTTATGATGAAGAAATCCTCTGGGAGGGGTTATATGGTTAATTGTCTTACATTGGTATTGTTATTCTCAGAGACACGGTTGCTGCACTTGTCATTATCATAATTGTTGTTATTATTGTCATCATCTATGTCACTGTGATTGTCATTTCAATTCATCATTGCAGTGATGAGTCACATCGCCATCTCCACCCCTTCCTGCATTTCCCCGCCTCTCAATATCAACTACAATTGTCATTATTTTGTATGTACAGTTCATGGTACAGTATTATTTGTTGCATCTTGGAATCTTATTAATTTATTTTATTAATACATTTGCAATAGTTAACCCGCTTATCCAATTCAACATTAACTCGTTACAATGAAAGCTAGTTATTCGAGACTACTATGTTGCATTTTCTAGGAGCCGCCATTTGTGCAGTGGCGAAATGAAAGCCATAAAATCTGGCCCGTAAGGAACGGTTCATTAAAGGGGTTTCTGATTGATCTGTTGGAAGAACTACGAAATAAAAGCAACTTCAAATACAAAATCAACCTGCGCAAGGATACGTCATACAAAGAGATGTTGAAGGAACTTGTTAACAAGGTTCGTGCATTGAAAGTGATGTTACACCGTGCGTCATGTTTCATTGTGTTGAGGAACAAATTACTGAATAAGGCAGATAGGTTACAATCCTTGACAAGTTCTTTTTATTGTTTCTCATTTGAATTGAGAAAAGCCATAAACTTAGTTCTATAGAAATAGCTACGTTTTGTCGTCTAGATTTTAGTTATCGAATCTGACTAGTCAGTGCTCCATATTCCTTACATACTTTCACTCATTAATGAGAATGACTATTCTGTTCCTGATTTTAGTTTTTCTTTATTTAGCTGAGATTTCCCCAACTAACTGAAAATGTTCGTCACGTAGAAGTATTTCATTTAGTTTGGATTTTATTAGTTTACATTCTGACTTGATAAGAAATGGCAAAAACTATGGTTTTCACATTAGAAAGGTGCAAACTTTTTGCCTGAGCGTCTGTTATTACTTATTTTACCAACCAATGGAAATTAACTTATTTGATCAGCTGCTTATTGGTAAAAAGACTACTTGCAACTAAACTCGAGAGAATAGAGATGCGAAAGAAAAAGAAATAAATAAAAATATAATAATATAATAGAGACAGAGGAGGAGGTAGAGAAGTAGGAGAGAGAGGAGACCAGGAGAGGAGATGAAACAGAGAAGAGAGAGTCACAAATACCATCAGCCTTGCAAGTGGAATGGGAAATTGTAACAGCAAAAGTTGACAGAAATAAAGCTCACCAGCTTTTGTAGCTAAATTCCGCCCATGACAATAACAAAGCACAGAGAAAAACACAAATTGAACTAATACAAAACACAACAACAAACAAAGAAGCGTCTTTTACAATTGCATACCGATGCTTGAAGATCTCTTTCTTGCTCCTTCTTTCCCTCTTAACATCTCAAATTCAGCATTGTGGCAGTCCCACATCGACAACACAAACATTAATAAAAGAGTACAAGATAATATTATTATATTATATCAGCCTGGGCCGCCTGTGATTACATAAAAATTTACAATATGATTCTAATACTTTTTTTAAGGGAGTCCGGATATCATAAGCTATGTTGGTTTTTTTGGGCTTCCTCGTCATAAAAACTATTTCTTGTAAACAAGTATTATGTATGTGTAATGTCAGAAGCTCATAAGACTATTAAGTATTATGAGCTTCTGGTAATGTACATGGTGAAACGAATTAATAAACTTATTTTTTTTCGCACTTAGGAAAGTATGACAAATAGTAGTCACAAACAGTGGCGCAACTTGCTGACCCCATTTCTCAAAGAATGATACATAAGACTGAAGAGAAACTCTTTGAGAAAAAAATAGAAAGGAACAAATCACATGCCACAAGTCTATAAAATAACTAGTGTTATTTTGACATAATTTCACATGTGAGTAAACAAGAGTAATGATATTTTTCTATATTATGAAAGGGCGTGACAAGGTGACGTTTGGATACGAGTTTCGTCTTGTTATGCCTCTGACTCTCACCTCTCTTTCTTCATTACAGGAAGCAGACGCTGCACTGGCGCCAATTACCATCAAATCAGAACGACAGAAGGACGTAGATTTTACCAAACCCTTCTACGACTTTAGGATGAGCCTCATTATGCAGAAACCTGACGAGTCCGCAATCAACTTGTTCGCTTTTCTACTTCCTTACACAGGGGAAGTGTGGCTAAGCATGATTGGAGTGGTAAGACACCTGAATACTTGTGCACCCAGCAGTTTTACTTACTCTGTTGTCCTGAGCCATGTGCTTTAATTTGCACACAGGTCAAAACTTAAAGCGCTTTCTGTAAGCGAAAAAGGGTTGAATTGTATTAAAATGGAATTCTATTGCAAACTTAATTCAAACATTTCCAATAGCTTTAGAGCCTCAAGATCCCAAAAAGCGGTTACGTTGGGCTTTTCTAACTGGGATTCTATAAATAACCTTATTCTGATAGAAGGAATTCGGCCAATGCCTTGACACGGTTTGAATTCCTGTTCTTGGGAACTTATTATTTTTGACCTGCACCGTGCGTGATGCCGAAATATTTTAAGTAGTTTGGGAACTAATAACAAAAAGATCCCATTATCTGGTTTAGCTATCCTGCTGTTCTGTCTGGTCGATAGCACTAGTACTCGATAGGTTAGTTGGCCGGCACCCGTCTGTCTCGCGAGAAGATGGATAACAAATTATTAGTTGTTTTAGCATTTTAAGGAGTGGCTCTACAGGCCAACTCTGGAGTGGCAGTCTTTCCCGCAACCGTGGCAACGAAGGTTAGCTGGCGACGAGGATGACGTTCTCCGTTGTTTCCGTCTCCATCTCTTGGCTGACAGGTAATGCTTCTGATGTTGCACATTTGAAGCTTACTGCGTTGTGTGTCTTCATAGAAGGAAGCGAGGATGTTCAGCAATCTTGGAGGGAAATCTTCTTGAGGATCTCGAGTAGCCATCTTCTACTTACGAGATCGAACGCCTTGGTTAGGTCTATGGCGATGTAGAGAGGCATTCTGAGATTCAGGGTAGAGACAAACCCGAGCAAAGGTCTTTCCAACAACAACCTCTCCATTTTTAAAAAAAAATGAAGATGCTACCTTTTGAAGTCCGATGGAACTATATGAAGCCTTCATAGTTGCACATTTAAATTATTGTGTTGAATCTTGGCACTTTTGTAGCAGGAGCTCGGGTGATAAATTGGAGAAAATGAGCGAGCGTGGACTTCGCTACGTTTATCTTGACCAAACATCCCCGTACGAGACTTTACTCGCAAAAAATTTGAGTACAATTTTTAAAACAATTGGTACTGAAAATGGTAAAATAGCAGTGGCAAGCATCACCGAGTTATTGAAGTTAAGATACACCAGTTATAATTTAAGGGGAGACTTAATCTTAAAATTACCAAGGATACAAGGTACAACTACACATAGTATAAGTTCGTGGAGCTATCAGGTAGCACGACCGCGGATCTTCATTCCGAATGACCTATGAACTATGAAAAAATTACCGATCGTTTTATAAAGAATTAAGAATATCGAGTTAACTTTATTGTAGACATTTTAAGATCTTGTAACCGGAAAAATAGTAGTTTTAGTTCAATATTTAGATTTGTCACTACAATTCCTTGTGGAATACTGTGCTATGTTCATCATCCCGCTCTCGGTCTGGCTACAGTTTGTAGTCACCTATCGCTTTAATAACCACTCTACATACGGTTTTCATCCTAGAGTGTTGTGCTCAACACAAAGTAAACCTCTTTTCTCCATTTATCAACTGAAACCATTTATTTCCCTTCCGTTACTATCCTAATGCAGGTGTTGTTCGTCACAGTAGCAGTGTTTGCCATCGATTACACGAGCCCCTTCGGGTACAGAGCCTTGGCACGAGAAACAGATGAGGGAACTGGGGATGAGTTCAACCTGTTCAACAGCTTGTGGTTCGCTACTGGTTCAATGTTGGGCCAAGGTGGCGATAACACCCCACGCTCGCCTTCAGGACGAATTCTGGGCGCGGCCTTCTGGTTCTTCATCCTAATAATCATATCGACATATACGGCTAATCTCGCTGCTTTCTTTACGAGTAAGCTATTCATATGTATAATGCATGTGTATTACTCCAAAAAGCTCCTGGTATAAGAAGAGTTACACGAATACTGGGGAGGGGGTAAGTCGGACCCTCCCCCTCTCTTCTTTTACTTTCAACATAATTGGACACGTGGCATTATTTTTTTTGTACTCCTAATTAAGTGTGGTCACATGGTATATAATTGATTTCCATGGTAACGCTAGCAAGGTAAAAAGCGATTTTCTTGTTCAAATTACGAAATTTGTATCAACTTCAGCAATGACTAGAAAACATAAATGAACTTTAAACAATACTTCACATCAGTCAGTTTGATATGCGATTGATTCCATACGATCTCTGCGTTCTGCGCCTTTTTTTAAGCAGAATTGTTTTTTTTTCTTTATTCATTTGTGTTTAATGGACAGTAGCTTTTCTTGAGAAACAGTATAAATTCTAAACAGAAGCATCTCTGTGTTCTTTTTTTTTCTTCCTCGCGCTTTCAGTCTCCAGATCTACTGGTTCTATCAAGAGCTTGGAGGATCTCGTGGAACAAGACAAGATCAAATACGGGGTGCTGAAAGACGGATCGGTTGCCCAGTTCTTCGAGAAATCCCAAGACAGTATTCATAGAGCCATGTGGACCTTCATGACCCAGGAGAACACATTTGTCAATAGCACTGCACAAGGAGTGCAAAGAGCCAGAAACGGAGACTATGCTTACCTTACAGAGGAACCTTATCTTCGATACTGGGATCAGGTTTGTACTTGCACCAAACTCATAGGAAACCACGAGGTCTCACATGTCCCTGCATGAGGTGTCTGTAGAAAGCACCAATTGTGGAGTGCAAAAGATCAGAACGGAACTATGCGAATCTTAACCTTATCTTCGGTTTGTTATGTAGAATGAAGATTAGGATTGAGGTTAGAGTTTGAGGTTAGTGTTGGCGTTGGTCAATAATGGTGATACCGTGACAATGAGCTGGAAACTGTATACGATTATGAAAATAATAGGGGTAGATACAACTAGGGCGTGGGCATTACGCCCATGGGCATTGTAAATCGACACGTTGGGAGAACAAGCTTGGGGTTTGGCTCCATAGAGACTGCTCCATAGATTTCTAGTCGATTTCCGTTCTGATCTTTTGCACTCCATAATGCTCTCTTTCAAGCCGTGGCTCGAAATCTAGTAATAGAAAAGCAAAGCAGTCAAAAAAATTTTTCATGTTTTCAGTATTATACTTTGTTTTACAATTCAATTCTATAAGCTAATTTCTTTGAATTCCATGTCTTTTCTGATCACAATTAACAAAACATTTATAACTACTGCTTGTTAAAACAAGTAAATTACCTTGGCAGGGTATAGCATGTCTGATTTGTTGACATTACAGAAACAACCCTGTAACACGGCGCTGCTGAATAACTTGTTGGAACCAAAGAGTTACGGCATAGCAATGCAGCGAGCCTCGCCATACACGAAGGAATTCACCGTCGACATCTTAGAGGTTTGATTCCCAAATTCTCTACTTGTAAACCATATTGACAATAATAATAATAATGACAATAATAATTTGAACAACAAACGACAAAACTTTCATTTCCATAAAATTACAAAAGGCTAATCTAAGTTAATCTTGTCGAGTGCCCAACCACAAGATGAACGAGGAAGAAGAAAAGAAGAATAACAATGTACCCTTTTTATTGAAAGGTTCGACTCTATTCTTGTCGTGGTTCGTTAACTTCTCTTGATATTATTATGCGTGGCCATCTATTTACTGTGCCACTTGTGTACGTCTCTATGCATTTACAGCATTCCGCGAATTGCGAATAAATTAGCTGCAAGAATTTTAGAGGCTTTAATTCCCAAGTTTTTTAATTCGCAACTGACCATGTTGTTACTTGTTAATATAATTTGGTATCATTATATTTTCTTATATTTGTTAATTAATTATGAAAACATGAATAAAAACATTAAAAATGTGTTTTATTATATTGTATGGTGTTCTATGGTAATTTGTTGTTTATTGCAGTTGAGGGAGAAAGGGGTTATCGCTAAACTGCGCAGGAAGTGGTGGGACGAGAAAAGTGAGTGCACACAAACTGAGACAAAGAAAGCAGCAAGTAACACAGCAAGCCTTGAGCTCAAGAACATGGGTGGAGTGTTTATCATACTGCTTGGAGGCGTCGTTTGTGCGCTGATGTTGATAATCGTAGAGATCAGATGTAAACGAGTTGTGGACTATCTCACTAAGAGTCAGGTATGGACTGTTGTTTTCTCTACTAAGACCATCCGCTCATCTATAAAATCTATGCTTACCCCCCATCTGTGGGCTAAGTTGTTTCTGAATGTTGTTTGGAATGTATTGTGAAGGAATCGTGTTTTAGTTCGACAGGAACAGAAGAACTTGAAGTTTAAAAAGAAATGAATTTCAGTGTTGTTGGCAAATTGATGGCACATTTTAAACAACACTCGAAATAAAATGGCTTTCACACCATTATATATGGGCGCGCTTAAGTCATAGTTTCTCGAATATTTACTGATTGGTTGTTTTGTAAGAATATCCATTATTTTTTAAATTTCCTGTATTGTTATTATTTGGTTGTGATGAATGATAATAAGAATATTGTGTCGTGCATCTGTTTGCACCATAACGTTTGTGAATGTTTCCAGGTGATGTGAGTACAATGTGACGTTTATGAGTGTTCATGTACGCATTCTTGTGCTTATTCATGTTCATGTGTATGTTCGTGTGAGTTTGCAGGGTTTAATCTTTCCCATGTAAATGGCGTTTGTCACGTGTCAAGAGTTAGCCAATCAGTGTGTGCAGTCGTATCTGGTCCAAAACGTACCATCCCACAAGGCGTTAGGAGATCAGTGACGAGTACTAGTATTGTGTATCATTTTGAAGAAACGAATTACTGAGGTGAAATGAAATATAAAAGAAACAGGTTATAGTTATTAAATCCAATAGAATATTTCTTTGCGGCTGTTGTACAGCTCTAATTCATAAATGTATCCAAAGTTAACGAATTTACAACGTATCAAAATAATGTAAATGGCAGCCATTTTGAAACCTTGAGGGGTGCCATGTAAATCAGTCATGCTTTTGCAAGCGTGCAACACCTCGTGTGCGTGCGTGTTCACGAGCGTGTTTGTGTGAGTATTCGACTGTCTTCATGTGAGTGTGTGTGCCTGTATGTGTGTGATTGCATTCGTGTAAGTGTTTATCCTTGCACGTGTTCGCTTGCGTGTTCGTCATGAGTATTATGTGATAGTTCGCCGTGTTCGTATGCTGCCTTTTCGCGTGCGTGTTTGTACTTGTGTACGTGTTCATATACCTGTGTATGTTCAGGCGTGTGTGTGCATGGGTATTATTTTTCATATGTCTGTTTGTGTGTAACATAATAGAATCTTTGTATTCGCATGAGCCTAAACCAAACTCCTGCATTTGTAAAGACTATCTAACCTCGCATCATTTATTTCAGCGTTCGTAAATCGGCTGTGTGGCGGTTCGTGTGTCATTGTTTGTACACGTTCACCTATGTGCCAAAAGTTGTTTTTTAAACTATGCAGCGCTTTGCTCTGTCAATAGTCTTGTTAAACAAACAGATTTCCCGACATGTTTCTTTCATCCAAAATTAACACTTAAAGGCACCAATTCTAACAGCATGAAATTCATTTCTTTGACAGAGCGTTTCAGCGCTCAAGCGCCGTTTCAGTGCCAAAAGCCGTGATAGCCAAGATAATGCTGACGAACAGGCGATTAGCCAAGTCCCTGTCCGAGTTGTAATTTCCCAAGGGGAAAGGGTTCTTAAACCACTTGAAACTTGTGATATTCCTGAGAGAAGGGCAAACAATAGCAGGTGGTGGAGCTGGTTTGGCAGCAGCTGAATATATATTGTCATTTCAGAGGTAGTAATTTATCGATATGCATTTTTAGTAGGTCCCAAAACGTAGCCGGGCCCCCAGTTCGTTATGAGATCCACCAGAGGTTTAAGAGCACACAAATGGCAAATGTGCTGACCCGCTTATTCGGTTAGGGGCTATCACCCTATAACTTTTAGGTAGATCACAAACCCGCTACACAGCAGGTTGGGACCGTAATATATAGTATAGAGAATAAAGTTTACTGAACTAACAGTAACCCTTTAGTCTCAATCACCTACAGCAGGTTGAAGCATGTAAAGAAGATCATAAAACACTAAGAAGTTTAGTTCGACAGCGTTTTTTCTGCACAATATGGAATTTCCGAATTCACTCATGTTCTAATTTGTATAATATATTTTTTGTAAGTTTTTATGCAAACTGACGTCGTCTAATTCTAATTTATCTGGATACAGCTACTGACACTTTAACAAAAATGGCTACAAAATCTACTTTTAGGCCCGAAAACCTTTTTAGGCATGCAGTTGAAACAACCACCTCCGTGCCCTCTCCTTCTTCTCACCTCCCTTCCCCCACCCTCCTCCTTTATGAATTTATTTTC